>CAJNIZ010000036.1:0-33207 GCA_905231905.1 Symbiodinium pilosum | reverse complement strand
CTGCTTGCATTTCACGAATTTCTAACATTCTGTCCCCATCACCGGCTGGCGAGTTGCCCTCATCCCGGCGTGGGAGTTTGGCTGGTCTGGCTCCCTGCTGCGTCTTGCTGCTTGCTGAACCACGACATGCTGGACAACAACAGTGAGGAAACACTATGTGGGGATCCTGGGCAAATGAGTTGCGATGCATGCATACACGGCTTTCGACCAGTGGTGACGTCCAGCAGTTAGTAGCCAGCCTTCAGTCAGTGCTAGGTAATCTCCGCCTGCCGGTGCATGTCGCCGTCCTCGGCAAGTTTCGGCAGCCACCCAGTTTGGCTACATTGAGTACTGGGCGTGACCGATGCATTACGGCTAACTTGCTGGCTTTGAACTAGCCATTGGTGGTTCGATCGCAGAGGTGATTCCGTCCACCGCCATCCGAATGGTGTGATCCTCCGCGCTCGGAGTATCGACTTTGGCGGGCATGCCAAGGACGCCCTTGGGCAGGGGGTCAGAGGACACCCGCCCAATGAGCGGACGCTGGCATCATAAGAGTTGGTGCGAACAGCAGATTGCCATTAGTGATGGAGTGGTGCGAGCTGTGTTCCACCGTCAATGCACTTGCGTTGGTGGGAGTTGTGAGTGATTAGCTTGCAGTTCCGGGAAGTGGAGACGCTGGTTCTTACCTGAGTCCCTTTTCCGAAGGCGTAGTTTGCTTTTCCAGCGTGCAGGACTGTGCAGCTCGTCTTGGCGCTGATGTGCGTAGCTTATCGTCTAATTGTCAGTCTCACCGTGAGAGTCTCACCAGTTAACGTCTTGGCAGAGGAGGACCTTTGTTTAGTTTGTTTGGGTTTGGGTCCGGTTGGTTTTTTGGGTGCTTGTTTGGGGTTCTGGGTCATTGTTGGTCCTCCTCTCCTGTCCGTACACCGTTTGACGCTTAGTTGTTGCGATTAGCCCGTCTTCTTTAATGCGCCGCTCTCAGTTGTCTCGATGTGGACGCTGAATTGTGGTTGTAATTAGGGACGAGGGCCGAGAGGCCTTATCCTTGCCTTCTTCATGCTTACCGGCCATCGGAATTGATGTGCTAGCGAAGCTTTTCGTGCAAAAAAAAGCAAGGAACTTGAACATGGTGAGTTGGGTAAGAATTCCCTTAAGCTTGCTGTGAGTTGTCTTGATCTTGCGGTTGACCCTAAAGAAAGCCCGAAGTTTTCGTAGACTGACTTGATTTTGAGCATGATAGGCGGTTTTGCGTTGAAGCTGAGAAGCATGACCTTGTTAGGACTTGCATGATTGGTAGGGAGGTTCGAACATGCAGCACACAACAGGAGCAGAAGCAAAAGCAAACGCAGACTCATGAGCAGTGTGTTGCGTTAGGTCTTGCTTGCGCTGGTGTGTTGGAGAGGAGAGAGAAGAGAAGCTGTGCGGTTGTGACTTGTGTTGACGATTTAAGTAAAGAAGAGGGTTTTGGTAAAGCTAGAGTGCTTGCGCCTGTGCCCTCGGAAGATCTACGTGAAGGCTCACGTTTTGCATTAGGAAGCCCAAGCCAGTGCAGTTGCTTAGGACGTGGAAGCTTGATGTTTGGAGGCTTGGTGTTGAGCATGTACTGTTTTGCAGTTGGCAAGTTAGGAAGCAGTCTGAACATGTGCGGTGAAGCAAGTTTGAGTTGCTGTGCTGCAGACATGTTTTGCGGTACAGTGAACATGTGCAGTGCATCTTTGATCTTGCTGCTGAAAAGTGGAGCTAGTAGAAGGAAGCCTAAGAAAGGGACACCGTCGGCTGTGAGCTCATGGTGGACAGGGCCGAGGCTGCTTTCTTTAAAAGACAGTCCCCTAGAAATCCAGCTGTAGGACGGTCCCTACAAAGGGCGGACATCCGCGAATTTCTTGCTACGTACGGAAAGTGCCGTGCGGGGGAAGCGCCGGAGATTGCCCCGCCGCTTCATATGCCTTCAATTACCGAGAACCCGGAAAAGCCGGGTCCCAGCGTCGTGGTGAGTCCATCGCTGCAATCTTCAACTGTTCTACAGAACAGCTTTTGGAAGAATCAGCGGCTTTCGCCGTACTTTCGTTGCCCAGCAATGTACGCATGGTCGGTGGCATTTCCTGCTGTTCGTCCACTAACCGACAGCGAGTATCTGTTGCCCTCTGGTTTGATCCGAAGCGATGCAACTGTGTGTCTGTCCAATTGTGGAGAAGATGTGGAACAGCCACCAGCGAAGAGAATTCGGGTAAGGGATGCGTCTACCCTCACGACCGACGTAGAGATTCTCCTGGAGAATCGTCTAGGGAAGTCGAGCATAAGGGAGTGGATCAGCCACCTCGGCGTCACTGTCGACGATCTCAAGGAGATTATCCAAAAGGAAAATTCTCAGATGTTGTTGGTGCTTGCAGCTTCAGCGTGCCTGGAGTACCTGAGAACTTATATGGCCACCGCGAGCAACGAAGCCGACTATCAGGAGCTCCAGCGTGCCCATCCATTGGCACTCAACCCTGCGGAAGCGGCGGGAGCAAAAGTTGGCGTGCTAGAGAAGGCGCGATTGTCGGTGCAAAGCCGCAGAAATCGAATGGCATTTGCAGGCAATTCGGGGCCGACAGTGAAGGCCCGACCAATAATCGGCGCGAGGGCCAAAGATCATCCTCCGAAGGCCATTCCGGTTCCAGTGACTCCCCCGAAGCTTCCTCCCGTCACTGCGAAAGATGCCGAAGGCGGAGCCATAGGTTTTGGAAGCCTCGCTGCCTTCGTCGAGGCGGAATGCAGAGGTTTTGGCCTCGAATCAGGCCGTTCTTATGAGCCAGCCAGTGACTCCTGGTTACCTGGTTCTGCGCCAGGGACGCCTGTCGAAGCCTTTTCGCCAAGTGCCGCGCCTGGCCGCCAGGATCGACTCTTTTCCTCCTTCGAGACTTGCCATCAGAGACGGTTGCGCCAGCTGTGCTGTGCTTAGCCTCCCCACCTTTGTAGTCCAAGTCTGCAGTCTGCAGTCCTCTTTTCCAAGAATTTTTGGGTCACAGAACATGCTGAGCCTCCAGTTGGTGAGCCTGCGTGCTGTGCCCTTCTCAGCGTACTCGGCTTGCGCCTGGGAGAAAAGCAAGGCCAGCCTTTCCCAAGGTTTTTTCTTGCAGACTGCTCCTGGTCCTTCATACCAGCAAACAATGGAGTATGCTGCCAATGAGATGCCCATACAGTGCTTTATAAAAAAGGATGTGCAGCGGGTCTCCCCTGACATTCTTGCAGGTGACATGGAGGATTGTGAAGACTGCGTGCTGGCTGGTTGGGCACTCCAGGTGTTCAGCGTGTGTGTACAGCTGGAAGTCCTGCTTTTCCAAGCTTGTTTGCTTGTAAACGTTTTCCAAGGCTGCACCCTTGAAGTTTTGGGCATCACATTCCCAGCATGGGAAGTGGGATGCCCAGTGCCCCAGCTTCAGGTGGTTGGCGAAAAACTCCTGGTCGCCTATTATGCGCCAGATCGGGCTTTCCACGCCTTTGTTGTCAGGGGCAAACCCCTCATGGCCCAGCATGGGTGTCCTTTTTCCAAAGGGTTCTCATTTTCATCGACCTCTGGATGGAACCCTTTGCCAAGATCTGGGCACTACCAACTCGTCACTTGCTGGAACAGCCATGTCTGGTTGCACGATGATGGTAACAAGCCCAAAAAGATACGCTCTTCGTCCAACGCTGCTAGCAATTGCTACTTGCTTTGTCTGCTCCATGCCCAAAATTGAGTTCAGCGCAGTATGCAAGCTTGTGCAGCTCAATTCCGCTGACTTGCGTACTCAGGTGTCCCTGTGTGTCTCACCTCCTTTGCTGTCGCCTTGGTTCCACGGGACGGGCAGCGCAGCAGTTCCGACTGCTCCCAATTGAGGGTCCGCGTGCCACAGTGCATGTGCTGTGACACGCCTGGTGAGAGCTCTCTCGTTGCGTCTGAAAGAAAGTTTTACACGTGTCTCCCAGCGCACGGGTTTGCCACATTCCATGCATATCCTCAGCCACTTATGGTTCATAGCTTCTTCGTGCAGCTTTGCGGCGTTTTGGCAGCAGCAAAAGATTGTTTTGACCCGCCCACGTCCACCCCGTGTGCCGCGACCTGCCTTCACGTCAGTCCTTTAATGGCACAAACCTTTGGTTGAAACTGATCTCCTGCTGATCTGAAGCCGATGGGTCCTGCGATCCATCCGTCCGGACCAGCGCGTGACAAATCCGTAGTGTCTGCGTGGCTGCTAATCAGACACACTTGGCCATCCTGGCTTGTCTGTAGAATGCATTTTCCGCATCAGCGGAAGGCATAGCGCAGCTTGCCATCTGGCCCGCTTTTAGCGTGCAGTTCCCGCATCTGCGGAAGGCGTAGTTACGTAGTTTAGCTCTCCTTTCTCCCACAGGGGCTTTGTTCAGTGGGTTGCATTACGAAGGGATGAGTTACATCCTGTTCTTTTTTCTGTATGCAGCAGCTTTGCATTTGCGAATAAGAACGTGTTTCTCTGCAACTGATTTTTGATTTTGATATACGTTATGCTTCCGAATGCTCGGAAACATTTTCTTGAGTGATGAACGTATTTGGCAAAATAAGCTATGGGCCATTTGTGGCTGGGGATATGTGTAAAACAATCTCTTTCTTTTCTGCCGTTCCAGCTTCTGTCTCCCGCTTTGTCCAAGTGCTCCTGACGGGCCTCTCCGGTTTCCGCCCTAATTCGCTGCAGGTCCTCCATCTTTTTCTTCATCTTGAGCGTTTGGTGCTCCGTCTCTTGGAGTTGTTGCTTCCTTGCCAACTCGGCTTCCGAAATGTTGTGTTCTTGTTCTTTCTTTTTCTTTTTTTTCTTCAGCTGCAGCTTGCTGAGCTGCAGCCTCTAGCTCATTTTCCTTTGCTTCCATTTTCAAGCCTTTTCAGCACTCTTCCGTCTTCCTCTGGAATCTCTCTCGGAGGGTTTGGAGATGGTTTTTTCTTTGCTCATCTTCCATTGTCTTCTCTCCTTTCTTTTTTAAGTGGTCCGTTGCCACTTTCTTTCGGCTACCGACGACTCTGCCTGAAGAAAAATGACCACGTAAAGCATGCTGTCTTGAAGCTGTGCAACCTACAATCTAGCCTTGAGATGCTCATGGTGACTGGGGCGGGTCGTGCAGCGGCCAGCCCTGGATAGCTGTGGCCATGACATCCACACATTGTCGTTTTAAATAGTTTGAAGCCGCTGTGATGCCCATAATGAGCCCTTGTGAAATCCATGTTATGGTGGCATGAAACTTGCTGTGCTTTGCGACTTGGGTACATTGGGGATGGCCCATGAAAATTGATTTGAACGTCAAATTTGGCCTGATCAGTAAGAGGCTGCCTGAGCCAGCAACATTTTGTTTGTGACTGTTTAAACGCGTTTTTCATATTGAAATTGACACGACATTGTTTGAATGTCTGCGCTTGGGTGATTCAAACTTTCCTCATTGCGCAGGGGCTCTTGTAATGTGAATTCTACATAGGAATTGAACCAGGTCTTGAGCCCAGCTGCCTTGTACGATATTTAAGTGTCACAGGAGTTGTTGCAGAGTCATGTGTTTGAACATATGTGCAAGGAGAAATGCTGGCACAAAGCATCCTCTGCACCCCGCTATTTTGAGGCAGGGTATTAAGAATTTCTTGCACTGACATGCCCATATGAACCATCGGATTTCATGCGGCTGTTTCACATGTTTCCCCCAATCGTGCAGTTGATGACTGATGACTTGCTTGATTATCCGAAGCTTTTTGAATTCCGGTAAAGTTCGCATCCAGCATAACTAAATAGTGGCCAGCGTCTCTTGCATCTTTCGTTCCTTCGTATTCAAACTGCGACGCAACGATAAAACATACGACCCAACATTTCACGTGATCTTTCTCATTGCCGGTTCCGATGGGGGGCTATGACAGCTTATGTTCGAACATGCCATTGTGGGCATGTCTGTAATCCGACGCCCTCAGACTTGTGGCTTCACTGGCATCACATGTCATAACGCCCGGTAAACTTTACTGAGCCTTACACCTCCCAAGTCCGCGTAGCAAGAGATGATGGCTTTGCGTTTGTGGGCTGCATTCGTGCCTGCAGCTGGCATTATCGTCAAGGCTGCTTCAGCATACACGGAGTTTCCGAAAAAATCATAGGATTCTCAGTCCTCCTCTTGGGGTGTAATGGGCATGGACATATTCTGGTGTGCTACCATGGAAGTGCCCAGGGGGTGGAATCCAAGCTGGGTTTCCCAAGGCTTTGCCGTTGACTTTGGTCTGTTACATGGACGTAACCTCCTTCAACCCGTTTAGCTGCAGAACGCAAGTGGACAGATCTTGCGACTTCAGATTGCATGATTCCGTGCTGGGCGGCCAACGCCAGCTTGTCTAATTTCAGCCGTAAAAGTTAAGGCTGCAGGAATGGAATACATGCATTTGAAATCGCGGTAGTGATCGTAGGGTTTTATGGTATTATAGGAATTACAAGTGTGTCTTTGTCCTGGCAGGACCTAGACGAGTTTGCTGGAGGTCCACAGAAGACGGAGCCTTGGAGCATTTTCATGGATCTTTCAACGAGCCTTTCCCTCGCAACTTCTCAACATGTGTATTCACTCATTTTGCCAGGAGATGAGTATCAGGGCAAGGGACAAGCAACGGATCAGGGCCCCCTATTGTCAAAAAACAGATTTAGCACCAAGTTCACATGCCGCAGGACTGTGCAGAACCGGTCAATGAAATAGTCCGAGAGAATTGCAGAATTGGACACCCAGCCAACGAGTGGGACATCAATGCAGCAGGTTCCAGCTTGAGACTTGGAGCATGACAAGTTTTGTTTGCCGTGTTTCATTGGACGGCTTTCTTTGAAATCTCACAGATTTCGGGGCATGCGGCGAGAGGTTGCAATGCTGATTTTTTGTCCATGCATTGGATGCTGTATGGCAGATTTTTGTAGTGCTCCTGAGCTACGTTACAATGTTTCAACAAGAGAGGCGCGAAAGCTTTGCAGTGGTGTTGGTACTAGTCACATGATTGAAGTATCAGGCAATGCTTCTGCTTAAATCTGCTTTGACCAAGGATCCAGGGCTTTGCTACTCAGAGTAGCTATGCTGTTGGTGAGGAGGTGCTGTTCAAGGTCAAGACCACGTCTCGAGGCTTGGATTGCAGTCCGAAACACTGAGTTGCTGTTGAGGAACCTCGGTAAAGTTACCATGATGAGGATATTTTGTAAATGATATGGTCTCCTGTGAATGGTAACTTAAGTTAAGTTCCTTAACAGCAACCCCGAACAGCAGATGCAAGTATTAGCGGTTAACAGATAGAACAAAGCAGCAAATCTCCTGTCTAGATTTGAGTCGTTGAATTTCTTAAACTTATGTCAGCCAAGGACAGTATCGCTTTGATATATACCGCCTTGGATGGTATAATGGGTTGGGGGCGCGCCGCGTTACCACCCTCGAGCCCTCTGCCAACCTTCCACAGGAGCAGCCGGAATGTTACAAGGCGACGGCGAGGTTATTGTTGAAAACGTTGACTCAAACACATACATTTGGATGTGTAGATCGTGCTGGTATGCCGTCGACATTTGCAGAAGCTAGACGTTTTGTTGTCGTCTGCGTGACGCCGCCTGTGCCATGAAACGTGAAAGAAACTACAATCACCAGGCACTAGATAGCACTCAACATTTTAGGTTCCCCTTCTCTGAAGTAGTTTTGGGGCAGATGATTTAAGGACAAGCTAAGTGAAAATGATTTTGTCTTGGTCTTCCAAGGTCCGTATGCTCCACCCTCACCTTAATGTATTCGTTTGAAGGACTTGAGAGTCATCTGGCAGTGTTGTCAGTCTTATGATCCGAAATGCACCTGCTGAAGGCCTTAATTCCAGTCATCCGCCTTCTACATCACACCCGCATAAGGATTGTTTCGCAAAGCTACCGGGCCTTAGAGAAACCATAACGGGATGCCACCACAGCCTTGATCTTTTATTTGGTGCCAGGATGATGCAACATTTTTGGTGGATTGTGGGAACTGGGCGGTGAGCGGGGTAGCTTGGCAAAGGCTTATTAAGTTGAGTGTGGTTCGGACTTAACACGATTCTTAAGCTAATTGGTCCTTTCCTCTCGCAGCACTCAGACATGGTCTATCCCGCACGACTCCGTGCCTGGCATCTACTTCGCGCGGCTTGTCATGGAAGACCCACCATCACATTGGCGCACAGATGCCAGCGAGATAATGCCAAGTCCGAAATTTGCAAATCGAAGCTCAAGTCGCAATGGATTTTCCGGATCATTGCGCAAGGAGACCTCCCTTGCAGGAGAGGTCTTAAAGCATATAGGTCTTAAGTCTGAAAGGGCATGTTCGCTTGTTGGATCTTGTGTGTAAGAGAAACCATGGCCTTTTCCTGCTTTTTGCATTCATTTTCTCAGGAAATTGGGACTATCGTGAAATGCCTCCTTGCGGCATGGAAGACTGCCCCAGTATGGCACATGCCTATGGAGCGCAGCGACACCGATCTGGTCAGATGCTGCGCCGCAAGCACAGTTTTCCCTGGAGCTGTACGATAGCATTATGCAGTCAGTGTGCTGTAGATGTGAACATGACTCAAGAGCATCACTACAGACTTGAGCTACAGGACCTACCGGCAATCAAACGAAACAGGCACAGAAAATGGATCTCAAAAGGTGCCCAGGCCAGGTTCTCATTTTTATCATCCTTCGCCGCTCTGAGCTGTCTGCAGACAGCACAAGACAGCACACGTCCCTGCAAGGGTTCCTTTTCTCGTAACATGAGTTTTTGAAGGCAATGTTCTCTGCCCCTGTTTTCGTCACGAATCTCATGTCTTGCAGCAGCAGATGTTTGAAAAAAAGCAAGCTCATGATGATTTGCTCGCCTTGTCTGTAATGCAAAACATATTGTGCTCTTGCGCTTGAGCTGCAGGCAACGCATTGAAGGAGCCTCACGCATCGCATGTTTACTTCGTGGTTCGTCAAGATGCGCGGAAGACGGATATCTTGCTTCAAACCATCGACACGACTTGGCGAGCGTACAATAATTATGCTGCACCCTCCACGTATGGTGTCCTTCCACTACCGCGACACAATATGAGTATGCCAGAATCGTGGCAAAATCGGAGGGCCTACAAAGTTTCCTACAACGCACCTCTGGTGACCCGGGATACCCGTGCTGTCAATACGCTCTTCAACGCTGAGCTGCCTGCTGTCCGATGGCTGGAACGCAGGGGCTACGACATCCAATACTGGACTGGGGTGGATGCACATGCTCGTGGTGGGGAGATCCCCAAACGGGCCCGAGTGTATGTATCTGTAGGTCATGATGAGTACTGGTCTGGGGAGCAGAGGCGTCATGTGGAAGCCGCACGAGATGCAGGACGCTTGAAAGCAGATCTCTGACCATATGGGGCTTTAAAAAAACAGGAGTGCACAGAATAACGTTTATTGCTGTATTTGAGGGTGATCAGGACACTTTCTTTATCAAGGCTTACCTGCTTTGAAACAGATCAGGTTTCCATGCTCTTTGCACTGCCTAGTTTTACCATCCAGGTGTTCATCTTCATTTCTGGAGCGGCAATGAAGTCTACTGGAAAGTTCGCTGGGAAGCGTCTCCCGTCACTGGTGAACCTATGAGAACCATGGTGGTGTACAAGGACGTGTTGTACTACAGTACTACAGCAGTGCATCAGATATCCTTAAGAATCAAGAGAACTGGATGTGTCTGGCAATCCCCGTAAGCAGGTTCTATTTCGAACGTGTAAACATTAAAGTTGCTTTCAGGGCATGTTTCGTCGAACTAGATGCCTAAACGTTGCTGGCCAGGAATCACAAGAATCCTTCAAGATAGATCCGGAGAAGGGGCAGTGGACAGGAACCTTCCGAGACAGCAAGAGCTTCAACCCGGAAGGTGCCAATCCTGAGAATTCCTTGACGGGAACCATCTTTACCGCAACTTGGTCTAGATGTCTGATATCCACACTTTTGACATCTTTCGACTGATGAGCGGTTCAGATGTGAAGAGGTCAACGCATGGCGCCATGATGCGCTGGAAATCCCCGGCGCCTATGCCAAGCTGCGAGTTTGGCGCCATACTGATGTGGCCTCGCTCAACTTGACCCAGAAGGCGGTGCTCTTGAAAGGGCAGCTGCTTTGCATGTGAGCACTTGTTCCTGCTGTTTGCTGACATTCGTGTAGGTCCAGGTTGATGAGCACTGCCACGCTTTCAATTTCTAGGTAGCGTCAGCATGACCAGCATGTCTTTTTCCTTTTACAATCCGACTGTCAAGAGCGGAGTGGCCAGGGAATTGCGCCAGGAACGCCTTCATGTCTCAAAGGGGTTCGTGTCTGTGCACTTTAAAAGTGGAACGAAGAACTTCACAGCCGGCACAACCCCAAACCAAAGCCTTAAACCTCCAAGCTGCCTGAGGCCTTGGTTTGCAGAGCCAACAACGTAACATAGGGGGCATATAGGGATAATGGATAATAAAATGGAAGCTACGAAAGTGTAGGGTTTAGGGTTGGAAAGCCCAAATTTCAAAGCCTAGGCTCTTGGGCCATGAGTGGGATGAGGATTTGGACAATGGCTTCCGGCCGGAAGGCATGATCCGCCTCAGCGAGACCAAGGTGGACAACGTGCAGGACTGCAGGGACGTGTTTGACCGGACGACTGTGGGTAGATTTGTGATAAGATGTTGACAGAAGGCCTCAAGTCTCGAGTCTTAAGGCTCAGGATGCGCCTGATTGGTAAGTTGCTGTATACGCCGCACCGTCGCAGCTTGGTCCATCGAGAACTTTCTTGTCAAATGTCAGTAAGGGTCATTAGAGGCGCATATACTGCCGAGACTCGCCACATCCCTCAGGCTCTGAACTAGATTTCAAAATGAACAGGGATCTCTTGCAGCCGATCCGCCGAGAATCCAATCTGCAACATGTTCGATCAGTGTTCCTGTGAGTTGTGGGCATGGTACGTTACTCAAAGATCGGCATGAAGGAGGCTGCCCCGGAAAGGGTCCCCTGGAGAGAACTAAGTCCTTCGAAATCCTGTCCTGGTGTTGGGGCGGAGGATGGGGGCACAGTTTCGTGGGAATGTCAGTCGTGCCATGAAATGGGGCTGGTTTGCAAACAAACAACGCCCGATGTGGACCTCCCTATTTCCATGAATGTGAGATCCTGATTCAGTCTGTTGTGCTTGTTCAGGCAATCGTGGATCATGGTGCCTGCTTTGACTCCGGCAGTGCCACACACCACTTAACTTTGTAGCTCGGAGCGATGTGAGAAGCATGTTGTGTTGCGTTGCCCACTAGCCAGGCTGAAAGGTGAGGTTCACAGATTGCCAGAAGAAGGCTGAGGAACGACTTTAAGAGAGCTCGGCTTTGCAAAGTATGCTTAGTTGTTTTGGTTCCAGCGCAGCAAAGGTACAAAGCCAAGAGCGGTGCCCTGGTGTTCGGTGCAGGCACAGTGCAGTGGGCTTGGGGCCTCGACAACTTCCATGATGCTGTCACGGGCATGAACAATATGTGGGAAAGCGAGCTTCCCGGTCTGGCTGTTAGGTGAAGTTCAATTTTGGCCTCCCACATAAAAGTGCGTAGCATGCCATAGATCCAACCTTTCGTTTTGCGATTGTCAGAAAGTTGTCCCACAGCTGAAGCCTGAAGCACATCCCGACTCAATAAGCTCAAACGAGTCGGATGTAGACTTGTTGGGTTTGAATGTACGCTCTGGAATCAAGGTACAACACTCGCATAGGCGTGGATCCCTCCGGTCCTGATCCAGCAGTTCAACAGGCCACCTTGAAACCTGACGTCATTTCTCAGAAGCCGCTGTCTGAACATCTGCGGTTATCATGTGGGGATTCATTCAAGAACATGGGTACGTGTAGGTCAAAACGAGAGGGCGCGAAGTCGATTTCAAAGTACAGCAGGGATTCTCATTCTGAGCACTTCTCTTCATTGCCAGCTTTGAGGCAATCCTTGTACATCATACTTATCTTCGTATGTGAGACATTTTCATAAGCGTCCCGGCAATTCGCATGGCTGAAGAACTCTGGCCTGGGATCAGAATGCTTCCACTGAAATCTTGAGCAGTCCGGTCTTGAGCAATCCGGCTAGTTGGCACAATCCCAAATCAAAGGTAGCTTCCCTCTGTCTTGCTCTGTCCCCGCCCGTCCACTGCAAGCCTCCTCGGCGCTACCTATTCTGCACAATGCTGGACATTTGTTCCTCATGTGCCCTTGGAGATACTTGCTTCCAGCCGGGCCAACCTAAGTCTGGACTGTTGAGACTCACTTACTGGGTACAATACTCGGACATCGTTGGACGATCTGGCTTTGGCGGAGCCTGCTCTGCTCTGATTGTGCTAGCGTTGTTGATGCCGGCTCTGTTGTTGGCTTTGCTCCGGCTACGTTGGAGCCCGAGATGGGTGCATGACGGCGTGGAGTGGGCTCTCCGAGGAAGTCAATCAGGGAGGTGTAGGGTTGTCTAAGCGGATAGCTCTAGTCCCGGTCATACTTTAGTGACTTTGCCGTGTCAAGGAACCTATTTGCAGATATGGGCGTGCACGCCCCGATCTTGGGGGAGAGCCTGGTGCGCCCCTCTGAGCTTCTTGGTGTATGGCTAATTACTGAGCTGTGTATTTCTCATTACGGTTCACATCGCAATATGGGAAAATGGTTCTTGTAACAGAAATCACATGGCCAGGTCTACAGACCAGGATCCGCCGGTTGTCTCATCGGTCTCTTTGATGACGCAGGACCAAAAACAACCTCGCGGCCTACTCGCCTCCCGGCAAAACTCAAGAGCTCTGCATCTGAAAGTGTTTCAAAAGGAGCCCCTTTTGGTTGAGAGGTATTCAGGATTCACATACTTTCAGATCTCCCTAGCATAAGCATGGGACAAGCAGCGACGCTTGTTGCCGCAGCAATAGATTTAGCAATGGCCACAGTGTTTAGGAAGCAGTGTTAGTCATCATCGCAACGGTACTGCTGATGTTACTTGCGTTCATCATCACATCATGGGAAATCTTTGTAAAAAAGGACAGTCATGACAACAGTTCAAATCACGTTGTACCAGAACCGATGAGAATGGTGCATAGTCAGAGCCGCACTGCAGCAACAACGTTCTAGGAATCAAAATAAAATTCAAAGGTTTAGGGTGTATTGGGGGTAAATTGGAATATTGGAGAGGAAAACTACTATATTATCATAGGGTTTAGGGGTGTGTCTTTGTGAAGAACGGTCTGGATGGCCTGCCTATTCATCATATGAATCATAGTAATCTAATCCTGTATTATATCCTATTATAACATTGTAGTTTCCATTTTCTTTTCCATTGTCCCTCTATAGTCCCACGTTATGCCCTATTGTAATACTTTTAATTTTCTTTTCCATTATCCCTACCCTAAACCCTTAACCCCTACATAACCCTACAGACAGAAACAGGTCATAACCCTATATTATACCCTAATCTAATATAGTAGTTTCCAATTTCTCTTCCATTATCTCCATATGGGTGGTTGTCAAAATTATGGTCCCTTTTTGGTTCCTTATTATACTACGGCACCTAATATTTAGGGTACCCAAAAAGCGACCATAATTTTGACAACCACCCATATCATATCCCTAAACCCTAAACCCTAAATAGTAGTTTCAATTTTCTTTTCCATTATCCCTATATAACCCCCTAAACCCTAAACCCTAAATAGTAGTTTCCATCTAACCCCAGTATAATCAGAAGCAGGTTGTGCAGGGCAAGGATGCAGCTGGGGAAGTGGCAGCTGTGGAGTGGTCCTCTGATCGCAGAGCCTCAGAGGGTAATTCCTTATTTTAAATGGTATAATATAGGGGTTATAATGAAGGGTTTTATAGGGGTAGTCTAGGGGTCATATAGGGATGTAAGGGTTTAATAAAGGGTTATATAGGGGTAATCTAGGGGTTATATAGGGATAATAATGGAAAAGAGCATGGAAACTACTATTTAGGGATAATGCTGTCTTAATCTTGCCCATTAGGGGAATCTTAGGGATTCTATTGGGGTGGGATAATTGCAAATAAGACGGAAGCTACTATGTAATCAGTAACAATACTGAAAATTCAAACAGTAATAATAATAGGGATAATGGACATGAAAATGGTAACTACTTAGGGTCATATAGGGGTTATATCAGGATTATATGTAATTGCTGTTTGGATTCAAAACAGTGTGGTGCTCTTGACAAGGACACTGGCACCCGATGAAGCGGCATCTTCTTGAGTCAAGTCGGTGGGTTCTGGACGTCCCATCAGACGGAGGACCAAACAAAGGGTCAACTGTTCTTTATCTGTCTGACACAAGTCTCCTGTGCACCTGTACCGGCGCCTGCAGGAGATCTTTGGTTCCGCGCAGTTGATGACTCCCTGAACATCGGGAAGGAGCACCGCTGGAAGGCGACAGTGGAGCTGTAAAGCAAGAGAGGCAGGTAGGACATCGCAAGACGCGGGCCCACGGACGACTGCTTCGCCAA
Organism: Symbiodinium pilosum; assembly: GCA_905231905.1. NCBI lineage: Eukaryota > Dinophyceae > Suessiales > Symbiodiniaceae > Symbiodinium > Symbiodinium pilosum. The sequence continues at coordinate 18,760 of CAJNIZ010000036.1, read as the reverse complement.
GCTGTGTGCATCATCCTTCAGAAGCTTGGGAAAGTCATGAAGTAAGCGATCAAGAGCTGGAGCACGGTCACGTGGCCGACTTCAGTGCTGCCTGAATGGTGTCGATATGTCACAATGGGCCGGACACAGCCCGGGTAATGCTTGCAGAAATTCGCAGCCATGCCCAAGCCTCCAAGCCTGCTGTGGAGTTTCTGTAGCGGCACGTCTTCGTTGCATCTAAGCATCTCGCGAATGTCTGACACATGTCGTGGCATGTTGCTCAAGCCAGCTGGCAGCAACGTTGGGTGCTCCCGACAGAGCCCGCATTGAGACTTGTTTCCAGGTGAAGTACTACCAAGCTAAGCCTGAAGTGTTGCCCTGAATGGCCATCAAGCCTGCATCTTGCTGCCAGATAAACCACAAGCTGCCAACTGCACTGATTTGGCGCTTTAATTCGAGTCAGTACATTCTAGCTCTGAGTAGTCTTCATTCATGATATGAATTGCAGGCTTCGCGGAGCGTGCAATCAGGCATGCTTCAAACTCCAGCGGTGACGACTTCACCCAATGCAGCCCAGGGTCCCTGAAGGAAAGGACATTGAAAATGCCAATACTCCACGCCCTGCCATGGCCTTATGGTGACCGTGTTGCCTCGACCAGATCGCAGTCGTAGCCCGCCGGGCTTTGAGGCAAGTTGCCGGTTGATTTAGTTTAGTGTTTTCGGTAGGTTTTCAGAGAAGGTTTGGTGGCTACAACGGCGCATCATGTGCTTTAGTACTTCTTGATTTTTTTTTAGAATTTTGGATTTCTTCAGGTCAGGTCGTTGCGGAGGGGTTGGTTTTAAGAGATGTTGCCTGGAGGTTTGTTGAGTCCGTCTTTCCGGATTCAGATTTCTTTGGGCATTGGGAGTACAAGTGGACCACCGTGAGCTAAGCTCCCACTTGCAAAGCCATTGACGCTGTAAGTATGCCCACGCAATGCTTGGCGACGGTGGCCGAGACCTCAACAAGTCATGGCGAGCGATTTCCAATCAGGTGCATCAATCCTCAGATGCGTGGACTATCGAATATGGGTAGTATTATTACTATTACTATAAGTTATCTTTATTACTACTATTATTATTGTAATTACTTTTATTGTGTAATTGAAGATGGATCTCCCAAACTTTGCCAATTATGCTAGCCCCTGTTGTGTGGCTACACAGTCTTAGGGTCTGTCACAGGAAGCCTTCGGAGAGGAATGACAGTTGAACTCTGCAGATTTTCAACTCGAAGCCTAATCTCATATGATCCCTTTCAATCCTTGCATACGGCCTTACGAATAGAAGCTCTTTCTCATCTAGCCCTTGCAAAGCTCCTGTCCTATACAACTTTCGCACAATTTCTGTTTGCATGATGTGTTTTCACACCGCCGCTGCATGGCGGGGATGTCGGAGCTTCTCTCTTCATAATCCACAAATTAGTTATAAGATGGGTCCACCCAAAGTACCATAATCATTATTATCCACAAAAGTTCCCCCGAATTTCGGGAAACCTCCATGGGGGGGAGGCCAGCTGGTATCTGGACCGTGGTCTCCATGATTGGCGTCCACGCCTGGGCCCTCAGCGTGTTCAGCAGCCTGGCAGCAGGAACGCGCAAGCCTGGAGTGCCCACTCCGCTAGGAGTATGGGTCATGAGGAGATGCCTTTCTGCAGGATCTTTTAGGTTCATCTTTGGATATCTTAGGGAAATCCCAGCCAATAGTCGCACAGCTGCTAAGTGTAGGTAGAAAGCATAAAACATCTGTTAGTGGTCGAAATTGCAGTTGTTGCAACAGAGGTCCACCCACGACTTAGCCGTAAACCCTAAAGGTTGGCAAGCCAGCCCAAAACCCAAAACCCCTTCTTTTGAAGGAGAGTTGTCTGTGTTGGTCCTTTGGAGGTTTGATATTAGTGTGGGTCCAGTGTTCTTGCAGTGTGGTAGCAGCTCATCTGGGCTTAGCTTCACAACGCAGCCTGCAAAGCCTCGCTGCAATTCCAGCATTTGCAAGGTATAGCATTGCGCTTATCACGCCCGTCAACGTGCCCCTTGGCATCCTGTTGAAGCCTGAAAAATCTGAATGCTTTTTTTCCATCAACTTTTCCGTTGTAAGTTAGGCTGTGTATGGATGTGCCACGGGAGCATAATCTTATGTCACAGGAGTCCGGAGGTGGGAATGTCTTTCGAGATCCTGAAGGTTTTGGGGCATGTCTGGGATACTGATAGGCGCATTTGGGTACTTTTAAAGAGTAGGGTGCCGCTGCATACCCAAAAAGTCTTCGAATCATTGCCCCACAAGGGATGGAATGGGACTCTCTTTACTTCGGCAGTACAGTAGCCAAACTTCATCTTTTTGGACATATTAAGGCCTTCTAAAAGGAAAGTCATTTTTTTGTGGCCTAGGTACTGGACATCTTCTATAGTAGTTTCCATTTTCTTTTCCATTATCCCCATATAACCCCCATATGTACCCATAATTTACCCATAATAGATTATAATATATTTATATATACCCATATTATACCAATACTAGACGGCAATATATTATAATATACCCACAATATACATCGTCTAAGTTGCAGTAGCTGCTTTCCGTTGGGGTCCCCCGCATCCAATCCTGACCTGCAGCTGCAGGAAGGCCCAAGCCCCGAGAATGCCGATACTTGCTGGTTCTTAGTAGGGAGCATGGGAATATATTCTTTTAGGAAGTGCAGGGCATAGGGGAACATATTCTATAAGGAATATAGGGAATATAGGAGTATATTCTATAAGGAAGTGTAGGGCATATGGGAACATATATTCTATATGGAATATAGGGTATATGGGAATGTATTCTATAAGGAATATATAGGGGTTGTATTCCCATGTTCCCGACTAAGAACCAGTGGAGATATCCTCACAGTAAGGCCAGTGGTGCCAAGCAGGGATGTGAAGCTGCCGCTGGTCGTGTACTTTCCAGGATTTCGCGCAAAAGCTTTACAGACCTCCCCAGATGAGCTACAGTCTACACTACGAAGACCTTCCTTAAGAAGCCCTATAATACTCCCTTATATACTCCCCTGTACAATCCCCGTTCAGGAGTTCAGGCTATGGCTCAAACGTGGGGCTTTGTAAAGGGGGTTTTAGGCTAGAGGGGAACATATACTGTTTGGGGATCAGGGCTTCTGGATTAGAAATTGTGGTTTCTCAAAACAAGTGGCCGTTGAAGACGTTGGAGATACGCACGCGTCGGAACTGGGTTGCGCATATGCCCGGGGGTTTCCGTAAATTGGGGGACCCTTTTTGGGGGTACCTGTACTGGGGATTGCAATATCTTGGGGCCCATATTGGGGTCCCCTTGTTTTTGGAAACTACCATGTGATGATGTCCCTAGGGGTCCTCCAGCTCATGACATACTCATGACCTTGGGAATCCAGAGCTGCATAGAGGTGTCTCATGCAGAAGCCCTATGCTGAGGGATTGTGTGCTAGTAACTGCGGGTGTGTTTCCACCAGCTTTCCTGGCCTTTAGCGGCAAGGATAAGTAAGTCCATGTTGGGATATATAGGTGTTATATGGGTATGTAGTATATAGGGATATACATTTACATTTATATATATATATACGTATATATATATACATACAGATACGTAGAGGCTATATAGGGGTATTCAGAGATTACCCTTTTGGACTGTAGCTCCTAGGCCGACTGTTTGCCTCGGAGCGTCACATCTTGACACCCTGGACTCGAGAACCCATCGTGTAAACTGTAAATGCCTCCGGAAGCCTAATACCATCTCACCCATATTCCTGCTAAGCCAACTGTGAAGCTTCAACATGAACAAGGTATTGAGGTACTTGGGCATTGTCAAGATTCCTTTGAAGTCTTACCAAGTTGGCTTTTCCAGCTCTTGTCGGTGGCATGACCTCCTCTCATCATCGTGGCCCTAAATTTAGCTCTTGCAGCTCACTTTTATTTGGCACCCTTTCTTCATGGCAACCTGTTGTTCCTGTCATCATCGTACGAGGTTAGTTGCTCGTGTTACCCTTGTTGTTATCCTTCATTTTCTTGGGCAGCAGAATCATGCAATACCATCGCAATGTTTTTTGCGGTTGCTGTATCAAGGCCGATCTTTAAGACACCCAACATAAAAAAGGTCAAAGGCTAAGTTCTGAGAATCGGTAGCTACAATTCGCAACAGCATCTTCTTTTCTTGAACCTTAGCAAACTCCTGCTCTGCAAGCCACTAAACGCTCAACCCAATCAGAATCAATGGAGGGAGCAGCAGAGTGGTTTGCTTACTCAAGACCTTCTACAAACAGCTACTTAAAGCTGAAAGAGACGCTAAACACACGACCCCCAAACCCGGGCCTCCCCGTTTCCAGGACTTGGCGACAAGTCCAGTGTTATCCACGAGCGCGCACAGGACTGGGCCAAAGCTGCCCCCGAGTCCTTCCTGCTGGCGGGAGGGGGGGTGGGGGGGTTGGGGGAGATGAGGTGCAGGCTTTAGGGTACGCTGGCAGGGTGCCACGATTTCGGCATTGAGGGAGTGTAGACTTGAACGGATTAGTTTTTTACTGACAATTGTGCGTGAGTGTTTGTTTTTAGACTGATTTACATGACCTTTTCTGGGGTACCAAGGGGACCCTCATTTTGACAACCTATGATTTCTTCTTACTTCCTTCGTCAGTATCTTATTGCAGAAAATCATCGTTGTTTGAGACTCATGGTATCGTATCAGCGCCAGTATTGGTACGTTGATGCTTATCATGCTGGGGCGTCGCTGTCTTTTCAAGCTCATTGACTTCACGTTATGATTGCCATCATCATGAACCGATGGAAGGGAGGTGCCTTTTCCTTCTTTTGGGTCATTCCTAGGCTTACCCAAGCCCGTCTTTTGTGGCAGAAGGTGATATCATTGTATTGAGAGAAGGCTCATCAGCACTGTCTGAAGCATTTCTAACATGACTTATTATACTAGGCTTTTGGGAAGGAACGTGGCTCCACGTTCTCAACCTTTTCGGAAAGCGTTTGTTGAGCTTTGAGGTTTCGGGTCCAGTTGAGCTTGCCAAAAAGTTTTCTTCATCTACCCGAGTCGGGCATTTATCAGGTAAGCCCTCACAGTCTGTAATCTCGATATCCATCCTTACAATCCTCTCAGAAGATGAAGAAGGGGTGGGTGCATACCATGAAAGAATATTGGCAGCCCTGCAGGTTGCTCCCGAAAGGCCCAGGAACCAGTGGTGGTTTCTTGATGCGGCCTGGACTTAAGGTTACTCCCCACCAAGCGAACATGGAAGTCTATATTACGTTTGAACATTCGGCGGTCATCGCTGCAGTAAACGGTTTGGGACACTTCGGTATATTGGGCTTGCGTAGGCTCGTTAATCAAGGCTCCACAATTACTTGTTGTGGCATGAGGGCTGCAGCAATGATCTGGGCAGCCCTCCTTCTTAAGCTCTTAAGTAACCTCGAACCCCAAATCGTACACGCGAGTTGTGACCGTGTCTTCATCTTTGTTTATCCGGATTGCGTGCCCTCACCGCAAAGCCCCTCATTTCTTTTGTAAGGCTGTCTCTTGTTTTTTTTGCACCACTGTGTCCTTCAAAAGCAGAATAGTCCTCAATTCCAGCGCCTCTTGAACCCAAATTTGCAGAACCTTTTCACGTGCACGATGTGCCGACATAATTACTTCTCAAGGTTGGGTACCGGGTAGAAGGAGTTTCGCAAACAAAGAGCTGGTCCCGAAATGGGGGACCGCATAGGGACTCATATGCACGGTTTTGTTTGATATTGATTCATGGGCAACCAGAGGCAATCCACATAATCCCCATACGGCCTTGGAAGCATTGGTGCGTTACATCAGCTCAGGATGGGTCAGAACTTGGATGGGTGCGCGGCAACCTTCAAGTTGCAGCTGGCCTCAATAGTACGGGCTCCTGTCTCTTGGGTCATGGTATACCTGTATTATACACACACATATATATATATATATACATCATTGTACATAAGTGTGTGTATGAAAGACACCATGCATGCTTTGCGTTTTTGGGGCCAGCTTACGTTCAGGTGGCAACAGCTTGTCTTGTAGTGGAGAGTTCATGCCAGAACATGTGCCTTTGGGGTCTGTCAAGCTTAGACGGCCATTCTAGGAAGGTTGAACAGAAGGCTTGACAATGCTTTGGAGATAGACGCAAGGTTCGATGGTTGTTGCAGGCAACCCATCCTTGCATGCTACGGGCAATCTACTCTATGCCTAGCCAACTTTTGTTTGCAGTCTCGGGGTGTGTGTCAGGACACAGTTGGCTTATACTGCGACTGGATCGCTCACTTGTCCGAACGCCCTGGTGTGGACCGTGACCGGGTCGGACTCTTTGGGTTTTCTGCTGGCGCCTACGCAGTGTCAGGCCCTCAGAATCCTCAGAGAGAGCGTTTGCTCAGCTCAGTAATCCTGAACAAGCACCACTTCCCAAACTCTTGTTTTTGTATGTGAATGGCTCTTCCGAATTGGCTCGGATATAGGGGTCGGATTCGGTAAAGTGAAATCTGGGGGCTTAAGCTATTGATTCTTCATCCAGGATTTTATTTTCGGGTCCCTGTGGCTGTTCGCAGGATTTCGAATCGTGTATGTTGTTGGCTCCGGTAGAAGGTGAACCCAGGAAAGCTTATGCCAGTAGATGATCATTTTTGCGGTTATATAAAGCCTACAGGATTCATTTCCGTGCGCCGAGCAGCTTGCCACTGTGATAGTGGGAGGCAGTTTCGACGACAAAGACGACAAAGTCTGAGCTTCCTGCTGAGACAGTGGGAGGCGAGGGCTAGCCAGGACAACGACGACAAAGCCTGAGCCACCTGCTGTGATAGTGGGAGGCGAAGGTTTCGACGACAAAGACGACAAAGTCTGAGCCTTCCACTGTGATGGTGGGAGGCGAGGGCTGACGACGACAGGGCTTGAGGAGGTATGCTAAAATCGTGGCTTTGCGGCTTAGACCCAAAGGATTTAATTTCAGGCGTCCGGTCCACGTCAAAGCCCCATGAACATTCAAAATCGGTGTTTCCTCAAGCCCCAACCCCTTTGATATGTATTTTCGATTGCCCTTCGTGCTCCGAGGATTTTTTCCGGATTCCGGATAAAATATTTGGGCTACTACCCATGCATGTATAACCCATATCTCGGCTTCCTGTTCTTGAAGGACCCTCTACAAAACTGGATCTTCAACTGTTTCACATCATATGAATCGCTTGCACAATGCTGATATCATTATTTGCTCAATCTCGCTGATTCTTGCTGCCGTCTTATCAGTCGCATGTTTTCAATGACATTGCTACTCTTTGCTGCTACTTACTCTTATCGAAATGATGGCAGCGCCCTTTTAGAAATCCTTTCTCTCACCACGCAGCTTCCGCTGCCCATGAGAACCTCTCTCCAACTCCCCATACTGTTTCTTACGCTAGTGTATACCCTTTGACAGCCCGTGACAATATACCTCAAGGCAAGCCCAAAGAATCTTTCAAGACCATACAATAATACTGACAAGGTCCCGTAAGCCTGTGTGAAGCTTACGTCTGACCCTGGCACCCCCTCCAAAATAAGCCCCAGGGCGGAAGTGTTGGCCCATGGCAAGTTACGCTTCTGCGGCGCTGGTCTTGGGGGAGTTCATGGCCATGGTCAGAGGCGGGATCAGGTTCATCCTGATGCTTACACCTTTGATTTTGGCAGTCGTAGCAGCAGATGAGGAGTAGTTGTTCCTAAGGATGAGCGTGATGATAACAAAGCAGTAAGGCTTGCAGCACATGGAATTTGCCTACTCCAGCCACAGGTCAGCTTATTTGGTCAGAACTCATGTGATGCAATCAGACAGATGATGTATAGTCATGGTGTTGCATTAGAGGGTCCCGGAACCCTGATGATTTGTCATTGAGTCAGCCCTGAAAGATCTAGGTTGTGCTACTCATTTTTGGGTGGCTTTAGAGGGCGGGAGGCCGCCCACATGCCAGGCACCTCGATAATCGACCAGACCTTCCAGCACACCTGGACCGGTGCTCAGCAGCCAGCTGGTGATTTCGCAGTACAAGAGTAGAAGCCACAGAGATGGACTTGCCAAATGCATCACCTAATCAGACCGCTATCAAGCCAGCCACGCCCCGGAGCAAACTCCCTCGACCCCCAAGGGTGCACCAGACACCCATCAAACACGAAGCCTGAACTCCGGAATCTGCGAATCTTCAGACATCCAACCTAAACCTCTAAAGCCATAACACACCTGAAGCGCGCAATAAATCCCTAAACCCTAAAATTTCCACCGAATCCTCTAAATCCCAATATCCCCTCGAGGCGTCAGAGGCTGAACACAAGTTTTCGGCCTTCCTGGAGCGCTTGTCACGTCACAGTGGTGCCTTGTCCGCAGATGGAAATAGGGACTTCTAGATTCTAGATTGTAGGTCCGCTTTTCAGGGCTTTATACCTAATGATGAGTGCGTGGTGAAATTCCTTGGGAGGATATGTGTGAAACCACTGTTTGCTTTATGAAGGGAATCTCTTGGGTCGAAGGAGCCTGAATCCATTGTGTGGATTCCTAGAGTTTGAAACGGGCCCAGCAAGGTGCTGGATACATCTTGCATGAGTGGCTTGTAACAAGGGCACTCCATTTCATAGCGCATGTAACCGGGGCCTTTTTTTGCAAAGCATGGCTCTTGCGACCCATCCGTGAGTGTGCGACAGACAGCGGTACGTAACATACTGGCGTTTCAGGAGGTACGCAACAGAGGGTTGGAGGTGGGGAACGCGACAACAACGCTTTTCAGCACACAGCTATGTCTGAAGATTGTGATGATTTTGGTGACTTGGATTATGATAGTGGGAGTTGTCGAGGTTTGTGAAACTTTTTCTAGCGTTCGAGCTTTTTGAAATGTCTGACATCAAACGAAAAAGTCAGGCCACAGTGCCAAGATCAGGCTGTTGGGAAGATGCTTTGATTCGAATGTAGAGGGTGGTAGGCTACAGAGCCGTTTAACCTTGATGTTGGGTTGGCTGAGAGCTTCATGACTTCGGGTGAGGGGGTTTGATAAGATTCTCTTCCAAAGGTTTGGGGACCCCATAGGCCTTGCGAAACAGAACTGGCAGTAGCGTAAGCTTCTGCAACTAGTAGCCGGTTGTTCATGAGGCCTGGCAGTTCGAGGGGGGGGGCATTGGGCCCTTGGACCTGTGTGACGCTAGTCAAGGAAGGAGAAGCACATGGGTCTCGCAAGAAAAGTTCCTGGAATGTCAAGCCAAAGCCCTTACTTTTTGCTGATTATCCCTATCATCCTTTGTGCGTGTTTCGGATTTCTGGAGGGCAGTGCGCTCAGCTGAGAGCAAGTGCAGGAGCGCAGTGGATTGGTGCCGTCCATGGGAAGACAGACCAGGAGACTTTGACCAAAATCATTTCACTTCTGCTGTGGTGAGTTCTTCTAATTCTTATACTGTGCCTCATCACTGCAACTATTCCATTGTCCTTGCAAAACCTGAGTGTGGCCTTGACATGTTCAGTTGCCGCAGCTGTCACAGACTACGTGGCATATGCAAACCAGGGAATAGTCTCAGGGACCAGGGATACAGCCGCCAGCTTCAGCTGGTTGTGGTGGTGGTGGTGGTGGTGGTGGTGGTGGAGGTGGAGGTGGAGGTGGAGGTGGAGGCGGAGGCGGAGGCGGCGGCGGCGGCGGTGGTGGTGGTGGTGGTGTTGTTTTCCACATCGGCAAAAGAAGTAGCGGAATTGGGAGTTGGGATGATGGAGGGAGGAGTGGAATCAGCGGGAGGTCGGCGGCGGCAGCAGCAGCAGCAGCAGCTGCTGACGACTACATGTACGAAAAGAGTAGTACTGCAATTGCTAAAGCTGGCGGCAGCACTAGAAATAGTAGCAGTCATAGCCGCAGTAGGCAGAGGAGGATTGCTGCAACCACTGCTACTGTCGCCTGAGCAGATTGAACATCCTAGCCCCATTGGAACAGGAGAGCAACAAATATCTCTAAACCATTTCCGACTCGAACCCTGACAGTCAGACGAGTTGTAGAGGAATCTGACCCGCGGGACGCGCAGCAGATCTTGGAGGCGGACCCAACGCTTGTAGACTGCTGGTTGTCAGTCCGAAATGTCATAATCTTGTGCTTTCTTAGGATCCTCTGTGGCTCTGAAAAGCATGAGTGGACTTTCAGTACAAAGGAGTAGGACCATGTTTGGTGCATTTGGTCCCAGTCGCTGCGCTCACTGGGATTGTTTGGTGTTTAGTGGAGTATTGCAATACACACATATTTACATAAGTATAGTGCGCATAACGCTATATAGTCACATGCAAAAGCCGACTCGTACGTAAACGTAAATGTAGATGTACATATATATATATATGCAACTGTCAATGTACGTGTAAATGTACATGTAAATGTACATACATCTAGATGTAAATGTCGATGTGTACATGTTGATGCATGCGTGCACATTACTTTGACGGCCTTGATCTTGGAAGAGGCAGAGGAGCTAGGGTTCAGTATTCAGCTTGACCCTGTTTGCCCTATTTATAGAGGTCCTTGCAGTGGTAATTTCATTACCTGAACGTGCACAGGCCAGCTCTGATCCAAGACTCTCAAGCCACGAGCCCCACACGGGAGGTTCTCTTCTGACACCTAAGCATCCAAAACTTGCGTCCGACAGCCCATGATTTTCCAGAAAGATAACCAACCATGGACTGCGGAAGGAAGTGCGTCCAGAAAGCGAAGGCCCCCTTGCAATTCAAGATCTCTGAAAGCTGCCAGCGTTCTGAGATGGTCTGACAAATGTTAGTAGATGAAAGGGTATTGGACTTTTGGGGGCTGGCCGTGACACGGAATCCAAGATGATGGCACTCGACTCCGGAACTAATCCCCGAGGTGACTTTATCGCTGAAAGTGTGTCGCACAGGCTTGAAGTAAGACCAAATCGCCATTCTGAATCTTGCAAAGTGACCATCGACATAACAGAAGACGTCTGTGTTCAAATCTCAAACCCCTGAGCCAGAACCTTACAGCAGAGGTCCAAAACATCAATTAATCATACATCAATCCTACGCCCTGACTTCTTCACCCAAAACCTCAATCCAAAGCCTGGATGCCTAAATCCTGAGCATTTGGGCAGCCTGAAACTCTCAAAGACTCAGCTGTTGCCCCAAAGCACCCAAAAGATCCATCAGAAGCTTGTTGCAGGCTCTGAATCGGCGCCAGCTTCAGCTTGGCCTCCCCCAGGCCTGTGACGTTTCCTCTTCACACTGTGGGTAGGGGTGTAAGCTTAGGGGTATATGATGTTTATACAGGGTGATCTAGGGTTTTACATCAACATAGAGGGTGGTTTAAGGATACTTTCAAAACATGGAAAATACGAGTGCAGATCTATTCCGCCATTCCCTACTTGTAAGCCTAAGTCTTCGGGTTTGATGGCGTTGTGGGTTTTGGAGTCAAAGGCTTGATAACATGTGGCAGGTTTCAAGATGTGGGCGCGAGGGTTTGGGGTCCCGCCTTTCTGTGTTTAGTGCTTAGTGCCCTCGGGCTAGCATAAAGGGTCGGATGCTAGAGTTTCGGGTTTTAGGATTGAGGGTCTGTCGTTGTGCCTAGAATTGTGGTGAGTGCCACTGTTCTGATTCATGTCATCTGACAGATTTTCTAATTACATCCTCATGGTCATGGCTTTTATGTTGAAGGTAGAGGCGCAGGAAATCTCAGGAGGTCCGACAGTGTTCGTCACAGGGGTACTGCTATAGTTTTGATAAAAGGGATGAAGGTACATATCAAGCCGCGCCTGGTTCAGGTCAGCATTCGATGGCTGGAGCCGGATGAGCAAGATTTCAGGCACATTGAGCTCTTGAACGACATGATATGGAGCACAGGTTCCGAATTTCTATCAAAATTGAAGTGAACCTGCTGAAGTCTCTGCCATAGCAGAATAAGACTCAACGAATTCGCCACTCAGTGCCTTAATGCTCAATTCTGGATGTTGCCATGACAGTTTCTTGTTGGGAGTAAGCTTCCAAGAACCAGACTTTCCTGGAAAGATGGCGCGCTCTTCCCAAAATATGGCCTACTGATCCCAGTAGGATCCCTACTACTGTTTCTGCACGTCCTTCCGGTGAGGAGGCATCATATTGGAGATAATACCAACCAAGAGCCCTAGAATCTTGATACTTTCTGGAGCCCCTTCGAGGCCCACCAAGAAGCGGAATCGATCCCATCACAGCTATTTCGATGCGTCCTTTGTGCACGCAGGACGCGCTGCCTTCCATCCGATCCTTTTTGACTATAATAATGGGTTATATGGGGGATTATAGGGTATTTATTGGGGTTATATCGGGAAAATGGAAAAGAACATGGAAACTACTATTTAGGGGTTTAGGGTTTAAGGATGAACCGTGGGATGAAGATGCGTTCGATATTTGCTTGTAATTAACTATCCTGTAAGCGCCTAGTTTGGAAAGAGACATGAGGAATTCCTTCATGATTTATGCAAGGGGCGACAAAGGCGCAGGCCTCTTCTAGGGCGTTTCATCGCCTTTCATGGTGAGGTTCTCCTGTGACAATTCCACACCTTCCATGGCGAGCGTTGTAACTATGTGGGTCTCTTCTGCAGCATCGCTTGGCCCTGTCAGAACAGGATAAGGCAGAATTTTATTGTTTCAAAACTTGGATGTGACTTCACGGAATGCGGACGCTGTCATGACAGGAATGCTGGGTGGCGCGGTGGGATGTGGTGGGCAGAGTCAAATGCCTGGTGGGGTGGGCGGAAGGGACGTTTTGTCTTCATACAAAGTGTTGCAGGCATTGTTGTTCACTTGAAATCATAAATCATGTGTCTCGGAGATATTCGGAGATTGCAGGTCGCGGAACCAAACCCTCGGCCCTCGACCCTTAACCCCAAGCCCAGAAGCTCTAGACGACATGACCGCATGTCTTTGGCTTTGGACCTCCGCAGGATTTTTCCAGAACCTCTTCAGCACCTGGGTCATTCTTGCGGCAAATTTTGCACTTCAAGGAATTTTGTGGGCCCGCGCCTTGTTGCACCCCAAACCCCTCCATATTCACGATCCCTCATGGGACCGCGCCTATCAGCCTCATGAATCCTGGTATATGCCTGAGATCCATACGGCTGCCCCTACCTTGAGATTTTCCAAAGCCCACTTAGCTCCAGGCACGGGCGCCCGTGCTGAAATCTGGTGGCCGCCAAAGACGCAGCCCCAACCTAAACAGCACTGCAACCAGGCCTCCAGGTGTAGGGCTACATGTTATATATGTATAGTTATATAGGCATAATGGAAAAGAAAATGGAAGTTACCGTAGGCTTTAGGGTTCAGGGGTTTAAGGTTTTGGGGCTTAGGCTTGGGGCTTTAGTATTCAGGGCTTTGTAGCGTTTAGTGTGTGGGGCTTTTGGGTTCAGATTCCTGTTTAGTAAATCATGGCTCTACCAGTCCTGATGGTAATTACTCTACACATGGTTCTGTGTGCACCCCTGGCATGATGCGTTAGCCATGGTTGTAGTAATTGTAACCATAGTAATACACCCAGATATATGGGCAATCTTCAAAATATTGAGAACATCAATACTTCTTCGTACCATATGTTATAAATTGATAGTACTAATTATATGGTTAATTTCAAGCAACGGGAATGGCACGTTTACGTTGCATGAAGCAGAACGCGTTCGCTGCAGGCTTCGCTCTGGCCGCCACTTGGACCAAGCTTGAGCAAAGTGCGGCTTTGGTAGTCCTCTTGAGGACCTGGAGATCAGGATGTGATTCATTTCCAGGTGTTGAATGATACTTTGGGAACGTAGTTTGTGGTATCTTGGCATTCTCTTGCAAAATGGCATCGGAATTCATTTTGCTAGCTAAAGACCTTTTGTTGCATGATGGCAGGGTCTCTGCATAAGACGCAGTCGTCAGGATCATTTGCAGAAGCTCCGCGTCATATGGTCTTTTCACCAAGCATATGTAGTGGGGTTGCGATAGATGGCACCAAAAGGGATACCTGTAGCGGCTGGATTTGAGATGGCCATGCAGGTGAAACACACATCAGGCGTAGTGACGAAGGAAAAGATGAGGCCTGGCACGCAGCGGCACGATGTTGAGACATGCATGTCAGGCAGGGAGCCAAAAGCAGACCATTGCTTTAGGACGACGACCACGACAGACGACCACGACGACCACGACGAGCACGATGACCACGAGCACGATGACCACGAGCACGATGACCACGACCACCGCGACACGAAGACAGTGCGACGACTAGAACAGCGTCGGACCTTGCGAGCCGCAACGAAGGCCACAGACCCACTTGCCAGCAAGTCTGCTTTTGCTTCATTGGGTACGCGGCTGTGGCAGTTGTGGTAGCCACCCCAGACATGTAAATGATACCCCCCCTTGCCCAAGTAGGAACTGCGGCATGGAAGTATTCGGTATTGTTTTGAGGAGTGGCGATGGCAAGATGTACTTCCAGTGGGATGGTGGCAGTCACGGCAAGAAGAAGTGGCACTACTACAGCGATGAGGTCGCGTATTCCAGGATCGTGCTTTGCCTTAGTACGAGATTTCTCCAGACCGCTGAAATTGTTTGAAGTGGTGGCTTTGATGGCTTTGACCCGGTGATAGCATGATGCCGGTAACGATGCCAAAAGCCATGATGATGTCTGTTGTGGTGCTTCTGTCTCCTGGTGCTCGCGATGCGCAGATTCAGGGTCCACAGAGCCACATTCAAGATCCTCCCCAAAGGATTCCAGATGCCGCACAACATTTGACGTAAAAATGCGGCATCCTCATCATGCTTGTGGCTGGGGGTTAGAACCTTTTTGCATCCATGCAGAAGGTGCTATGGCTGTTGCGCCTGCGAGATTGCAGCAGTGGGATCCTTGATGTCGGTACCTTTGCAGGTGAACAACTTGCTGGTGCAGTCCTATGCGGCGTACTTGTCCTCAGCAGGCATTCAGCTTCAAGCTGCGAGCCAAGCAGGGAACCTTTTCCCAGTCCATGTTGATAGGAATCCCTAACTAAGCGCTATATATACCCTATAATCCCTAGATAACCCTATATACTTATCCCAACATCCTATAATCCCTATGTAGCCCTATGTATGGAAGGTCGCGGGGCCGAGGTTTCCAGGCCAAAAAAGGTTTTCTGAGTTCAGGATTGCGCGCAAAGATGCAATTACATGCGTTTACGTTCCAATTTTCTTGATAACGACATCTCTGCATCTGGGGTATACCGGGAAGCCTGTGTTCCTGCCATCTGAAGTCTCTGGTGCTTTCCTACTCTGTGGCCAATACCTCCCACTGAGATAGTGGCAAGCATGGGCCAGGGGTTAAGAAGGTTTAAGATCTAGTTTTCTTGTGTATTTATAGTATTATAGTATTGTAATCTTGTAGTATGATAGTGCGGCCGACAGCTCCAACTGAGATAGTGGGAGGCAAAGGTCCCATTTCCGGAGATTGTGTCCGAGCCCTAACAGTATAAGGGTAGTTAGACAGTTATACACCACTATATTGGCTTCAAGCTGATCGTCCCGGGATAGATTGCAAGATTATTTGAAAACCAGCCTGCGCTGCACGGTATTTAAGCCCCGAAAACCCTTTAGCCGATAAACCCTCTAACAGGCCCGGAGCCAGGAGAGGATTATTTGGTTTTGTAAGTTTGCAATCTGCTGGTGTCGATAGGTTCCCCACGTTGCTGCGAACGCCAATTTCGACGAAGTCCCATGTAGCAGCATAAGTTCGGGCATGCACCCTTCCTAATCTTGATGCTTTGCCGGCGGCGATGGCTCTGGGTAAAGCTAAGAATGACAAGTAGCCATGCGACAAAGTTAGAGCCCGCGCCCCCCAGATCCTTATTCTCCCTTGAGGCCTCGAAGTAACAGGAAAAGAAAGCCAAGAACAAAAACAAACTTTGCAAATTGGGACAACATTACAACTTACAACAGCCAGAAGAGCAGCAGCATCCAAAGAAGGACACGAGTGGGACTAACAGTAAGCACCATAGCGCAGAACGCTGATGATACACCAGCAAGTCAGGAAACTTCTTCTTGAAAGCGCTGCTGCTTTGTAGTTGCAGGTATCCTCTGGTAGCAAGGGGCTGCTGACATCTTGTTGGGTCACTAGTGGCAAGCAGCTGCCTGAACCGGGAATGGCAAATGGTCATAAAGTGGCAAGCCAGTATGATGTTATGCATATCACGTACCATGTTTGCTTGATTGCGAGTACGGCTAGCATTATATAGTTGTTGCTGGTGTTATGTCCAAAGCTTTTAGAACGAAGCATGGGGAGAATCTTCCGCCGTCATTTCTTGTTGTTGATGTCCCTGCGACCACTCACTCGGCCCTGAACCCCAACAAGCCCAAACTCTAAACCTTGAACTCGAAGCCCCTAAGCCCCAGGTCTCTGTCTTGTGGGGACTATGCATAGCTGCATGAGGCATACACAGAGTGCGTATGAGTGTTCGAAGTCCACATATACCACCCAAGAGGCATGGGGGGAGTTTCTCAAACTGACAACTGTATTCATCCTAAAGTATGCTCCCTGTATTCATTGGGGTACCCGCATTTTGCAAAAAACCGTTGTTGTCCTTATCATAAGGGCCCCAAAGCAGGACCCGCAAGTTTACGACACTCTCCCAAAATCCAAATCCCTCATGCTTAGCCCCAAGCCTTGAACTCCGAAGCTGCAAATGGTAGATTCCCAAAGTGAGGGGGGCCCCAATTAAGACACCAAAATATTAGAAGCCTTTTTAGAGTTACCCCCGAAATGGTATCCCTAATTTTTGGAAGCTCCCGAACCTAAATTGGAGGCTGCCCGCTTCAAGCCATCGCAGTGGATGGCCGAACCTACTGGGTGGACTTTGCCCATATGGTACCTCGACGCTGTTGATATGTTGTGTATAGGGCGATTTAGGCTTCGGTTACCTAGGTGTATGCTGGTTTCCACCCAGTTTTTGTTTAGGTTAGGTCGGGCGAAGCAGGTTTCCTCAAGTGCGGCATTGAGAAAGGGCTAGGCTGTCCATGAATTTCACGTTTCTGCTCTGACATGTGCTGTTCATCCATACTTTTCATGTTCCCCTACTGTGCTCTGACTGTATTACGTCCTGTTTTGCTGATGCGGCAATGCTTTCTGCGACGTTGATATTGATACAGTGGCATGCCTATATGCTTCAGAAGACAATTAACTTACGTTAGCATTGATATAGAGTTTCTCTAAATCATAGGTCCTGAGCTTTGGACCCCCGTACATTCCAACAGCATCTGCGGATTTCTCATCTTAGAATCCCCATAAACGGGGGATTCTGCAATTTTGAGACACTTCTGATCTTTGCTAGAGGCATCAACAGCAGCGACACTCAAGAGGATTTAGCAGGTTAGCTAGGATCCAACATGCGGTCAGTGGGACAAGCGCGGCCAGCAAGCATTACATGCGTACCAAGTATGGACATGTGCGGGGTCTTGTCCTGATGAAGGATCTTGTTTGCTGAGGCTACGCTGGTGACCCGTGTTAGGGCATGGCCTATCAATGTGTTTTTTCCAACAGCAATGACAAACTCTTGCTGCTAAAGCCTGAATGTATTTGAGTGTGGAGGGGCAGTACCAAGTATTTTCAGCCAAATCGTCACTCAGCGCTGCAGAAAGTGGACGTGCAATCTATTGGAATGGATCATCAGCATGTGCTGCTGCTCGTGCATGCGGGTGTGGCGCTGGTGCTCGTGATCGTGCGGGCTGTGGTGGGTGTCGGAGGTTACAGCTGTGTTCAAGTCTGCAAGTAAAAGCAGTACCGCACACATGACTAGGAGCCCTCACGACAGTTATAATCAGGAATGTGACGATCTTAACCAATTGTAGAAGCCATAGCTTGCAAGCCATGAGAAGATATGTTGAGTAATGCTAATTGCCGTTGCTTGCTCATCATGACATGCAGTAATGCGATAGGTATTCTGATTTGTCTCAGTTCTTCCTAGGAGCAAATCTCCGTGTGCAACGAGCGCCCCTGCTGCAGAAACTGCGAGGCATATCCCAGTCCTAGCACACGTATAGCCGATCATTCTTAGACGCGACACGTGAACAAGAGTCATGAATACACAAAAGGTAGTTCATCTATTCCGAGACCAAGCAAGTTTGGTGCTATCATTCCAATGTTTTTTTTTGTGGTTTGCGGGCACGTTGGCTGCATTTGATTCAGCTGTTAGCAGATGTTCCCAGAAGCACATCGGCAACATCGCATTGTAGGGTTTTCTAGGGTATTCGCAAGCATTTAACGTCACAAGTTGCGGCGCAAAAGCTAGGCCGACAAGCACGCTGTCTTAATCTGGCAAGTGTTTAGACAGCCTGTCGGATGCAAGTGGAACAGAATCACATGTAGAATCACATGTCCCTCTTTATGTTCTGCAGGCTGAATGGCTCTAAAGACTCTAAATCACGAACTGCGTCATTGCTGTGATGCTGGTCGGAAGAAGGTGCTTGAGAGTTCTTTTCCACCCCGCTGAGGGCCCAGATCTTTTAGGGCCATAGGGTCCCTCGGGTGCCCAGTGGCTTCTCATTCGCAAAGCTCCCACCTTGGCCTGAGGACCAATTGAGTCATGTTGAAGAGGGGTTCAGTTAGAAACCTGAATGTTTTGTAGAGCTCCTATCGCCCCTGCAGCATGTGGCTTCAGAGGCTGCATACCCAGCCTAGGCGTCGAGGAGTGCGGTGCTTCAACTGGACGTGAGGACTTGGACATCGCGAAAAGAAAACGGTGTGACTTGGGCCCGACTGGTAGTCCTAGC
>CAJNIZ010000035.1:0-24822 GCA_905231905.1 Symbiodinium pilosum | reverse complement strand
CTCAAGAGTACCAACAATCACAGGCTTCGGAATGGTCCTCATCGCGATTTGCACCTTCGTTTCTTTTGAAACTTCATACTGTTGTCGCATTTTCAAAGTACTTACCATCACAGGGATCAGCTTGGTCCTCATCCTGTATAATTCATCTAGAAAATCATAGCTAACCCTTTGTCAACCTTCTTGAAATCTACGAAGAACTGGTATAAACCTTCTAGAAAATGTTTTAATGCAAATCACAAGACCCAGAGCACGGGCCCCAGGACCACAGGGGGGGGTGGGGTAATATGCTATAAACACTCTACAAACGCTATGAACCTTCATAAAACCTTAATCTAAACCACCAGACCCAGACCACAGGGGGGCGCAGGGGGGTGGCCAACGATGGAACGATGTATCTCTACAAACCGCCACCTTCCGTTTCATTGTGTTTTCATCTGATTCTCCAAGCCCAGATTGTCTAGACCTGTTGTAGTTGAACTCCACCTAATTGATTGATTGCCGCCGTGGAGCCCAGCAATATGTAGGCGACCATCTGTTCAGCAAACACCGTGATGATCTTGGTAGGGTTTGTGGTGTCGGCTTCAGCTCTAAATTTTGGAGTCTAGGGTTCCGGGTTTAGGGTTCAGCGGTTTCGGGTTTAGGTTTTGGGGGTTTAGGTTTAGGGTTTGGGCTTAGGGTTCAGGAGTTGGTCCGGTTTGGGATTCGATGTTCAGAACGAAGCGCTACAATCTTTTCTGTCACACGGTTGGAACAGATTGCCTTCTGAGAGCTGTCACATCTGATGCTCGGGACTGCCACTAGCACGTAACACGAATACGACTGCTAATATCTCTTTCTTGTTGTCCTGGAACATGTTCTCGACAACAATTGCAGCGAATCTTACTTGCAGTAGAAAATGCATTTAGCATAGACCGCAAAATATTGCAATCCGTATTATGGGGATGCTCAAATCAAGTACCACTGATTTCGGGGAATCCCCCCCCATATAGTAGTTTGCTAGTACAATTCTTAGTTACTGGCTGCAAGGATTGTTCTCATTCTGTGGCCTCATTCTCATGCTGCGCGTAATCTGTGTTGCTGTTGAGGAACTTAAACTAAGTTACCATATTATGGGTGCATATATATATATATAGATGTATATGTATAGGATTTAGGGTTTAGGGTGTAGGGTTGCCATAATAGGTAGATATACTTATGAATATGGTTCCCCCCAATATAATACCTTACACTAGATTCCTTCGCAGCAACCCAGTTGTTCGTATGACTTCCATCTGCTTCCTTAGGCTTCAACTGCTCATCCTGTTTTTATATCTTCTCAAAAGCCAATCTACTTACCCTAACCCTAAGCCCTAAACCCTAAACCCTCCCCCAAACTAACATGGAACTTGAAAATCGTCCCGAAAGATTCTGAGATCCTGGCACCCAGCTGGCTCTGGAGGGCCAGAGGCAGGAGGGCAAGGAACAGGAACAGGAATCCTGAGCGAGGGGGGCGACGGCGTTCAAGGCTCAGGAGGCTTGGGGTAAAGAGCTTCAAGGCTGTGAGGCTTTGAAACCAGGATGGATTCGTTATTTAGGATCTGGGAGTTCAGGCTTGTGGGTCCAGGATGTGGGTGCATGGTCTAATTAGGGCGTAGGCCATCTTGTAACCGGTGTGCAAAAAGCAAGTTCACCCCCTTCAAGAGAAACAGTCATATTGTATGGTTAAAGCTTTACCTAGAGGACCGATTGATACACAAATTTGCGTCCCTCACTTTTGTCGGTTCTACCGTGAGAAAAAGCGTCCGGTTTCGGAAAAAGCGCCCGTTTCTACATGCTTCCACCAAAGGCTGGACAGTTTTCAGAATTGCGCCCGAGTTGCGCAAATGTGCGCCCGAGTTGCGGAAAATTGCGCCCGAGTTGCGGTTATGATCTCTGTCCAGTTTGATTTTCTGGCCCGAAGCCTAGTACCCAACCAAAAAGCGCCGATCCACAAACAAACGTCCGATCTTCAAAAAATGCTGGGGACGCACATTTGTGTACGAATTGGTCCTCTAGGTAGGGCTTATCAACATGACAGAAACCCCTTACCCTCCCCCAAACTCATACGAAGCCTGTAAAGGCACCCAACGCAGACTCCTATCCTTTGAAAGGTGCCCAGGCGCGGTTCCGTGTTAGTTTGCGTCATTGAACAGAATCGTCTTTAAAAAATGGCTCTTTAGGATTCAAATCTCATTGCAACCCCTAAGGCAAAAAGCTCTCAATCCGACCCATTCGAATTCTCATTAGACATAAGACAAGCATAAGTTAAGAGAAGTTTCAAAAAATGTGAGAAGGTGGTTTTGAAACCGACCCCCTGTCTATTCCTAGGCGTTGAGGGCTGGTAGAGGCCCTGAACTTCTGTCTGAACTTCTCACTGAGGCACGTGTTGTGTGTGCGGCATAGCCCAGCGGCGTCTCAGCAGGTGATGCACAGTTTATGGCTCAGAGGAACCCTCAACTCTAGATGGTTCTGAAAGCTCACAGGCTTCGCACCTCCAGCACTGAACTCCAATCCCAAGAGGACATCAGGAGCAGATGAGACACGGCTCCAACGGACACTGTATGGGGTTCCAGGGTTTTCTGGTTGAGGGTGTTCTGGTTTACTGGTTTAGGGGTTTCTTGTTGAAGGTTTTCTGAATGAGGAATTAGGGTTTTAGGTTTGGTTTTCTGGGCTTAGGGTTTCATACCACAAGGAATGAAGGCTTCTGGGAAGCTTCTCGAAATCGGACGGCAGTCTCTGTATGCTCGTCTCCTCCAAAGGATGAAACCACGCAGCTCTCTGTTGGGGGGATATTCCTAAATCCTAAACCTTAAACCCTAAACCTTGAACAATAAACTGAAAACCCGAAACCATAGGTGGGGTCTTGCGTTTAAAGGGAGATGGTTGTCACTACATTGACTCAGAAGAGACCAACTACCGGCCAGGCTTGCAATCCAGAACTCCTACACGTTGTTCCCATTTCTTGGGAATTTTATGCGAAAGATCCTGCTTGTGATACACACATTCTCTGCTTTGCCAAGAAATCCTCAGTGCTTGCAGGGGACAGTTGATAAGTTGCCAAATGCAAGGCACAACGTGACCTTGCTCCAAATAAGAAATAGATAGGTGCCTCAAGAACACAGAGTCCCTTTGCATGCCGGGACCCTCAGTGTCCCTGTTCTTGGTTGGCCATTGGAGCCCTTTGAAAAAGATTTGTATAGAGAGTCCTTATGAAACCAAGAAAAGAAAACCCTAAACCCTGATTGAACTCTAAATAGTAGTTTTTCCATTTTATTTTCCATTATCCCTATATAACCCCTGTATAATGCCTACCCTAAACCCTAAACCCTAAACCCTAAACCGCGTATATAATCTCCTATATAACAGTCAGAATGAAGCCCCACAGCTCAACAACTCAAGGCCTCGCCTGTGGACAGCTTAATCTCTGTTGACCATTACTGATACAGAAGCCTAAAAGACTTTAGGGGTTTAGGGTTTAGGTAAGGAACTTTAGGAGTTTAGGGTTTAGGGAATTACCAGTATCAGTTTGAAGCACATTTGACCTACCCTCTACCAGAAATTGTACAAGAAATCCAGGACCATGATTTTGGAACGTCATTATATAGTCCCCCTTCAGTAGATAGAATATGGCTTTGGGTTTATTATGATAAGATCCACATGTACCCCATGTTTCTATCTAATTAAGGGGGACTATACCCTAAACCCGCAACCCCAAACCAATAATAGTAGGTTCCATTTTCTTTTCCATTATCCCAATATAACCCATTATACGATAAGTAAGAGTTTCCATTTTCTTTTCCATTATCCCAATATAACCCCCATACTCTACTTCAGGGGGACCATACGCCTTTACAGAACCCCATCTTGGCGCCCTGCAGACGGAGAAACGATGTCTTCACAGCTTCCAACAAAGTTGGACAGCTTGGATCTCGGACAGTGTCCAGTGCAGACAATTTTATGGAAAAGAAAATGGAAACTACTCTGGTATGTTGGGGTTATATAGGGGTGATGGAAAGAAAATAGGATGGAAACTACTATGATGGGGTTATGTGGAGTTTAGGGTTTCAGGTCTTGAGTTTGGGTTTTGGGGTTTAAGGGTTTGGGATTTTACGTCTAGGGGTTGCTGAGTTGGGGTTGTCTCCAGGAAGCCTTGGAAGCCTTAGCTTGCATCAAAGCTTGCAGGGTCCAGAGTCAAAACGATCGTCACAGCGATATCGATATGGCAGGTTCTCAAATAGGTGTACTCTTGGAAAAGTAAGGATATTGCTGGGTTGTGAGAGGACTTATGGGGGGTTCCCCCAGCTGATCATGTAGTGATCGTTTTGAGAAACTCTCCGATATTGATATCACGAGACTGGCGCAGTAAACTAGCCCCAGCAGCCTCTGCTTCCCAAGAAGTGCAAGATTCCTCGCATCAACTGTGACAGAAGGAACGAGGCATTGCAATAACGAGCGCAAGAGCCAACACAGAACGCGGCAATGCTCCTGCTGCTGAGCTTTAGCAATGAGAGCAGAAGTGCACCCACAACTGTACAATCACAATGTGAACGATAGATAACAAGACTAGCCTCGGACAGCAAGCAGAACATTGGTGTACACACATTGAATTTAGAGGTCCACTGTAGCCATGACTAAGTCAATAGCCATACTTCACATCACTTCTAGCGGAGACTCCTGAGCTTGGGGAGCTATGGGTCTCTGCTACTAAGTTTTAATTGGGATCAAGTAGGAATCCTACAAAAACAAAACAACAACAAAAAAAAAAAGCACAGCAATCTGCTTACACTATAATAGCTTCCATGATCCTTTTCCGTTATCCCTGCATAAACCTCAAAACTAAAGTAGCTTCCATTTTCCATTATGTCTACATAACCCCATTAAAAGCATGGGGCTGCATTCTCAGCCCTACACCCTAAACTTGAGCCAGGAACCATCGACTCCGAAGCTGAAACTGAAGCCAACCCTGAACCCCAAACCCTAAACCCTGAACCGCAAGCCCCAAACCCTGAGCCCTAAACCCTAAACCCTACGCCCAAAACCCTAAGCCCTAAGCCAGAAACCCAAAGCTCCAAACCCTAAGCCCCAAAACCCTAAGCCCTAAGCCCGAAGCCCAAGCCCGAAGCCCTGAACTCCCAACCCCAATTCAAGGCAGATTCTGTACCTTTAACTTCGGCATCTAGGGTTTAAGCAAGGTAAAGTCCTTAGCTGGGGGGTTATTACTGTGGATCCCTTGAAGCTTCAGGACTCAATCCTGAGCCCCAAACCTTGCATCCACAAGCCTAAAACCTAGCAAACCTAAACCCTACATACAAAAACCCTAAACCCGAAGCCCTGAGCCCTGTACTGGAATCCCCAAAAGGGACAGCCAAGGCCCCAGGCAACGCCGCATCCATTGCCATGCGCTCCATGTCGGAGAGGTCGATCTTCTTGGAAATGGCCTCGGTGTAGAGATCAGTGGGGATCTAGGACTTAGGGTTTAAGGCTTAGGGATTAGGGTTTAGGGTTTGAGGAAATTTGAATTCAACGCTAAGCCAGCAGGCTCTACTCCTTGCGGGCGTTGTGCTGCAATTGAGCACCAGTGAAACAGAAATTTAGTGCTACTAATCTCTGGCAACGAGAGGTTTGAAGCGAAGGCACGCAGCTTAGTGGGTGTGCTGCAGCGACTCAAATGGAAAAAAGAATAGAATGTAAACTGGGTTCTAGAATGGTTTATAGCAATTGGAGTTTCCATAGGCTATTGGTCCCTGTAGTATTTGGCTACCATCCTCGGCTTCAGGGCTTATGGGTTTAGAGTTTAGGGTTTAGGGGTTTGGGGTTTAGGGTCTAGCCTTCCACGAAACGCACAGAATTTCGTTGTTTTCCTTCAAAAAACCCATTTTGATAACGTTCATGTTCAAGAGCACGCATTATCCCAGAACATCCTTGGCCAAACCAGAATAAGGTCCATGTTCGAGAGCATGCGATATCCCAGAGCATCCATGCCCAAACGATGATAACGTGCATGCTCGAGAGCATACGATATCCACGAGCATCCTTGCCCAAACCATACTAATGTCCCGTTTTATGTTGGGTCGTGTTTCTCAGGAAAAAACGACCTGGGAGAAAGCCCCCCTCGGGCTCCCCTAGACAGATTTCGTATGGGAATTACCAATATTTTTGTGCCTGCATAGCATTGAACCAGGTAGCGGGGTTTAGGCTTTAGGTATGATGCAGGATTCAGTTTTTTAGGACTCAAGGTATCTAGTTCGAGGGTCGAGGAATCATATAAAGGGAATAGGGCTCAGAGATTTCGCAGAAAGCGTCGTAAGTTGTGAAGGGAGTTTCTTTAAAATTTGCACGATTCAAGAACTTGGGGCTTGCATCTGACTTGTATCCAGGGTACAAAGATTGTCCGACGGTGTGCCTGATGCTCCAATCTTCATGAACAATGTTCAAACTACACACGGAAATACATTCATTTTGTGCAGCCGAAAAAGGATTTTGTCAGGACCTTTACCGCACAGGACTGCACATCGATGATTTGAAGCGTTTCAAAACATGGCGGAACCCTGAAGGAATTTCTGCAAACTGATAAGCATCCAAGTAACTAGGATAGGAACTAGGAGGCCTGAGCAGTTTGAGCGCAGGGAGGTATGGGGAGACTCCCCACAGTTTCCAGTGATAAAGCTGCACGGAGAAAAAGGCCGAAAAGGCTACAATGACAGATTGAAAGCTTCAGACAGCAGAGAACACAAACACTCATAAAAGTGGTGATGCAATGTCTTGATGCTGCTAGGAGTAGAGAACTTCCCCAGCACCGCTACCACGACTATTCCTTGCCCGGCGGTGTTTGATTGTTCAAATCCTTCTACCGATGAGCTGGACTGCCTCAAAATAATCACAGTATATGCATGTATAGTCTGCATGACATTGCAAGTCAGGCTGCTACTTGGCGGGGGGAGGATTTAATCAATTCCTAGCAGCAAGCCCCTTAAACCGGAACCCTAAACCATTCAACCCTTCACTCCTCAAACGCCAAACAACTGAATCGCTTAAAACTCAAACCTTAAACCGTTATTCCGAGAGTCTAAACCGTTAATTCCCAAACCCTAAACGCTTCAACCCTAAACCCTGAACCTCTAAACCCTGAACCCTTAGATCCCAAACCCTCAACCCTGTAAACCCTAAAACCCTTAAATCCCCCAAAACCCCGGGCTGGGACAGGCTGAGCTCCGTACAGCGAGGCGGTGGACCACGAAGAGTGGTGCTGAGATTCCCGCCGGGCGGTTCATCACCTGGGCTTAGGATTCCGGATTTAAGGTTTTGGGTTTAAAGACTGGGGTTTGGGATTTAGGGGTTTAGGGTTTAGGATTTGAGCTTTAGGGTTAAGGTTTAGGGGTTAGGGCTTAGGCTTCAGGAAGTCCAGGATGTAAGGCTTTGGTGTTTGGAATCAGGGTTTCTATTCATGGGGGCCCGAACATCGAACACCATACACTCTATTCCTTCTTAGACGCACTCCCAAAAAGAGATACCCAATTTTTCAGGATCCCCGCATGCAGAGCTGGAGGATGCACAAGTATTTCACAGAACTTTGTGGGCGTACTTTTGAGCTCCCCATAGCCTTCCAAACATGTGAAGTGCCACAGAAGTTTACCCTAGGATGAAACACCAGAAGGTGCAGTCCCAAGCATTCACCCCACACAAGGCCATCCCAAACCCTCAGCCTCTACTATCCCCATAACCCTAAACCCTAAACCCTAAACCCTAAATCCTTCGTTGCATCCCTGTAGGACCCAACGTTTGCAGGAATAGAAAGAGTTTCGTGGAGCATACAGGGATTAGGGTTTAGGGTTAGGGACTCCGCAAGAAATGTGTAGAGGTTATGCGTCGATCAGACTGTTCGTCTGGTCGTTCAATGAATTCCAGCAAAACTGAGATTTATGATGGATCCATGTAAACTGCGCGGTCTCGGTTCCAGGTCTAAGGTTGAGAACTTCAGATTTGGTGTCCCAAGGGTCCAAGACTTCAGTAGAGATTCCATATGAAGGTCCGGCAAAATCAAAAAGCCTACCATGATAATGGTCGGGTAGGCTACTGTAGAAGGCATCAGGCCCAAACCATTTGACTGGTCGCACGGGATCTTCGCAATTTGATGGAACCCTAGGCCACAGAACGACTTCTACCAGACATAGGGTTTGGGGTTGAGGGTTAACCCTTGTAATGCTCTCCCCGAATATTAAACCTCCCACCCCACCCCCTCCCCACCTAATATTAAATTCTCCTCAAAAACAATTAATATACCACAATGGAAAACATTCAATATTAGGGGGGTGTTAATATAGAGAATTACAAAGGTTCAGACTCAGCCTCCGCAGCTTGGACTGCAGAGTTTGGGGCGGTTGAAGGCTTCAGCTTGACGTCTTCGCACGTGGGATAGGCGGGCTGAACTCGAGACCATTAAGCCCTACTTCAGGAGCTCCCACACCCCAAAACACACAAACACGCACCCTGAACCCGAACTCTGAACCAGGAAACCCCTAAACCTGAAACCCTAAACCCCAAACCTAAAATCCCTCAAACCCCAAACACGAGGCCCTGAACCCCAAATCCCTAAATTCCCTCAGCCCTAAGCCTGTATCCCTAGGCACCTCAGCGATCTCCGCCTCCGTCAGCCCCCCGATCTCTGGGACCTTCACACTTCAGGCCACAAAAAGCAGCGCAAGGCCGGCTACAATCTTGGGTTTAGGATTTAAGGCTTTAGGGTGTAGGGGCTTTGGGTTAAGGATTTTAGGGTTCAGGGTTCAGGGTTTGAGGGTTGTGGGTTTAGGGGTCAAGAGTTCAAGGTCTGGGACGGGAGTGTACTTCTGGAATCCTCAGATGCGCTAAATGCATGCACGCATCAATGAGCCGCATCGATGATCGGAAGGACTCATCACAACAACAATAGAAAAGATACCTTAATACGAGCATGGACTACCCCTAAACCCACAACCTCAACCCTCAACCCAATGAGCTACGGTGAATACTTTGTGGTGTAATTCGATGGACCTGGATCTTTAACAGTGAATATACCGAGGACAATACTAGACTACCAAAGGGACCCTTGTATTCACCCTTAAGGGTCCCCAACATATACCCTAATATACCATAATATACTATAGTATACTATACTATACTATAATATACCTTAATACACCGTAATATACTATGATATATTGGTATAGCTTATATGGAAAGTAGCTCACGTGTGCTTTTGACGTCTAGCCGAGCTCATTTGCCTCATGCGCTTCATGCTCTGGACCTCTTGAGCGGCGAAGTTGAGTCCTCAAGTCCTTCAGGGTTAGGGTTTAGGTTCTAGGTTTAAGATTTACGGGTTAGAGGGATTCTGATTCAAGTAGGGTCCACTTCGGGACCCCAGATCAATATACGGATTGTGCGGCGATGATGAAAGCTCCCCTTGCGGATAAGATGGCAAGTTGTGTCCTCAAGTCCTTGGCATACGTTTATGGAAATAGCGGAGGACTGGTTAGGGCCCTACTTCTGAAAACTTCCACATGGCTTTGAGATCCTGTGTCAAAGCTCTAGGGTCTATAGGCCTTTCTTCTTTGCATTCTGATGCAGCAAACGTCTCTCCCTTCTCTATAACAAACCCTGTCAACGAGCCCCAATGCAAACACAAACCCCTGCCTCCAAAAAGAACTTCTCCTTAAAAGTCCAAGCTGCGCCCATCTTTTGGTCTTGAAATTACCCTGATTCAAGATCCGGGGGCTTCGTTTTCAGGCTACAATCCCCCTTAAGTAGATACAACATGGAATTGGCCATTTTCATTATAAGATCCCCATATAACCCATATTCTATCTGCTTAAGGGGGACTATAGTTTGGTCTGTGGTAGGGTCTGGGGACTGTGGCGGGGCTGGTTTGGGAATGAATCTGGCCAAAAAGTCCTGTGAAGAACTCACATGGCACAACAGCGCTGCTGGGAACCTTGCCATGGCGCAAGAAGGCTGGGTGGGTGTAGGGTTTAGGGTTCAGGGCTTGAGGCTCTGAACACGCAACGCCTGGAGAAAGTCTTGAATCTACGAAAGGTTCGAAGAGTTTAAGGCGGGGGCCCATGGGCCTGCCATGGGTCACCTTCTTTAAGGATCATAGGGCATTGTATCAGGCTCATGGGGAGTAACTGGAGCTTGCAGACCTACAGCCCCCCCTAAAAGGTGAGGATTTCTGTCAAAGACTATGTTGATAGCCCGGCGGTGGTCCAGGAGTCCAAAACATGAAGAAGTCCAAAGTCATCCGAATCAGCGAAGAGTCTGGGGCTCGTTTGAAAATAGACCACCTCATCGATTCCTCTGAACTCTAGAAGGTGCAACCTAGCCCTACTCTACAACCTGGCACCATCTCACCTTTGCTGAAGCTGGGATGTAGCGTTCTGGGCTGGATCCTGAAGATTAATGCTTAGAGATTGGCAGGTGCGCGTTGTCGTAACTATCGTCCCACGATTTCCCCCGAAACTTTCAAAGTTCTTGTTTCTGGGAACTCCAACAAAACAAGCTTAAGGTCGATCCCTGTAAGGCGTTCAGGATTTCTGAAGGCGTGGAGCACTTGCACATTGCACCAGGTCCTACCCATGCGCCATTCTAGATCTTGAAGAACAATCTGACCGATAGAGAAGTGCGGACCTACTGTGGGAAACTCCCGTGATGGGATCCCTTGCAAGGTGTGAGCACGCGACAACGGCGACAAGTTACGAAGAGCATGGCCATCATGCACAAGTTCTACAAGCACACGACACTGAACAGGTGTCAATACTCCAGGAGACTTCGGCTATGCCAACTCTTTTAGACTCCCTGGAAAATGTCTTCTCAAAAATAAATGCCCAACAAAGACATGCCCCGAATTTAGTTAATTCATATCTTCAGAGCACCGGAAAATGGATCCCACAACCGCAGAAACTTCCAGATGCATGTGCAGAACGCAGGGATCCAGCGAGCAAGTTCCATGAAGTGGTCACCTGAAGCTACTTTCAGGGTTTAGGGTTTACTTCTGTTGGCAACTTGTGGGGCTACGCAAAAGTCCTGGTAGCCGTTTTAGGACTCTTTCTGCTTTCTTGTGGGTTGCTAAATTCCGTCTGTCTCTGTTTGATAGGCTGAATGGGAACCTCAGTCTACTCACATGCACAAGTGTCTTGTAGGATCCAGCACTACCTTTGCCAGAACTGTCAGTGCCTTTTGAACCACTTCTTGTCTGTGTGGAGCCACAACTAGTGAAATCTTAGGGTAGGTCCGGGTAGGTGTGCCTCTTCCTTAACTTAGAGAGATGCCCAAAACGAGTGCACTCAATGACACCTGTAGCACTGGTACTAGTACGCGGCTTTTGGGCGCGCATGATCATGCACATGAAGTCAAAGCAAAATTACCACTGATGCATTCAAAGCTGCCTCCACCCATAAAAAACATGGGACGTTGCAAGGAGATGGAACAGGCAGCGCGTCACATAACTACGAGGAGCCATGCCCGCTTCTTGTCCTTTAGCTGGAGGCTCTTCAAAGGCAGAGGAAAGCACTCCTCTAAAGGGACTCCATGAACAGGTCTACACCCCATCCCTAATAAGCCCTTGTTCAAGTTGAGTACGTAGCCTTTAGTTGACATCAAGCTCCAATGAAGGGTCTATCAGCAAACGCCCGATATGAA
This sequence comes from Symbiodinium pilosum, assembly GCA_905231905.1. NCBI lineage: Eukaryota > Dinophyceae > Suessiales > Symbiodiniaceae > Symbiodinium > Symbiodinium pilosum. The sequence goes on along the minus strand of CAJNIZ010000035.1, from coordinate 13,137 downwards.
CCAAACCTACTCTTCCTCTAGACCATGCAGGCAGAAATAGGACCTTTGCTAAGGGGGATCCAAAGCAATTTGATGCTTTGGCCCATACACATGCACTCCCAACCCTCACACCGAAACCTTCAGAGTTGCAAGCAAACCACGTAACCCTGGGCTCTTGAACCACAAAACCCAATATCTTGAAATCTGCGAAGCCCCTTACTCTAAATGCTGAATCCAAACCTGATCCTTAAACCCCAGATTTAAAACCCCAAACCCAAAAACGTCAAACCCCTAAACTCTAAACCCTAAATAACCATTAAATCCTAAACTCTAAACCCTAAACTCCCTCCCTTTCCCCAAAAAAGGCCCTAATCCCTGGGCCGCCGGACGCTGCAAGGTGCCTCGGAACTCAAGGAGACTCCTGGGGAATAAGGGAAGATACACGGTTTAGGGTTTAGGGTTTAGGGGTTTAGGGTTTAGGGTTTAGGGGTTTAGGGTTTAGGGTTTAGGGGTTGAGGGTTCAGGGTTTGGGGGTTAGGGGAATGAGGGAAGATGTTCAGGATTTAATGTTTAGGGTTTAGGGCGACTAGGGAATAAGCGAGTATGGTATACAGTGTTTATATAGGAACAAGATTCCTTTATTCCCTACTCATGGGCAGTAGATTTAGGTATTAGGTCCTAGGGGTTTAGGATCAAGGTGGCTAGGGCTTAGGCTTTTTGGATTCTGAGGTTTAGGTTATAGAGATTTAGGTTAAGAAGTTTGGGATTCAGAGGTTTAGGATTCAGAGCAGGCTCCCGGCTACAGGCGCTGGAGGTTTGGACTTTCGAATTGTAGGGTTGGGCGTTTTTACTTGGCTCAGGGATTTGAGGGTTTGAAAGATTCGTCACAGGCTCCTGGCTTGTGTTCAGGGCTTGCAGGGTCTAGAGCTTCAGGATTCTGAGGTTGAGGCTTGGGTTTCAGAGTTTGATGGTCTACTGGTTTGAGGTCAGATTAGGACCATTAGGATTCAGGGTTTGGGAGTTCAAGGTCGAGGGCTTAGGAGTTTACAAGTTTGAGTTTTCGGGTTGAGGGTTGAAGGTGCTCATCGGGTCCAGGGTTGAGGGCGGTCATGGGCTGGGGGTTACGCTCCTGACGACCCTGATTGTTACTGTGCAACGTATCATACAGCCCGAAGTCCTGTTCCAGCCTTTCAGCGCCCAAAACAGGAAACCCTAAATTCGAAAATCCTAAACCCAACACCCTAAACCCTAAACCGCCAATCACCCCAGTCCTGCAGATGCTCGAGATGTCGTCCCAGACGTCAACGGCCCGAGACGTTCGGCTCTGGGCGCTGGTTAAGCGGAACCTTAGGAGATCAGGACATACCGGTGTAGTGGGAATGTAGGGCTAAGGCTAAGGTCTGGGTTTAGGGTTTGGGGTTTAGGGTTTAGGGTTGGGTCTTCAGGTTTCGGGTCTAGGATTCGGTTTGGGGCTTAATTTTAGCCCTGGCGTCAGGCATACAGCGGTTAAGTCCCGTGCCTTGGAAAAAGTTCTGCTTCCAAGGAGAATTCCCTGAATGATGTCAGAAAAATGCATGCTGATATCAAATATGTTTGGGTCTGGAAAAAAGAATTTTAAGGGGAGGTGAAGGATTCTGTTTGATAGAATGGTTGATTATGGCGTTGAAGTTGAAGGCTCCACTGCACACCCCAAACCCGAAACCCGAATCCCTGGTGGAACAGAGAGTGGTAACAGTCTTGGACAGCAAGTGCGAATCAAGGCCTTGAAGCATGACCCTCAACCCTAAACTCTAAATCCTAAGGGATTGAGATTAAATCCTACGCTCTAAGCCCTAAACCCTAAACCCTGTGGGGACCTTAGCCGCTGGAACTTAAAACACAAGTTTGGTATTTCTCAAACTTCTCATCCCAACGTTAGGACCTTGATGGAAGCCCCCCTAAGCACAATAACCACTCAATAATGAATCCATTCTGTAGAGTAACTATTTGCTGCATGCACGGTCCATTCACAAGTACCCATCAGCCTTCACATGGTTAAGTTTGGAGAAGCTCGCGAACATTGGAGCGTTGACAAATCGCCCTTGAACAGGCCTTCCCTTATGGACCGTCTCTCCATATGAGCTATAGTCTAAACCCCTAGCATCCCCCTTAATATCCCCTACAGCAGTCCCCTATGAAATCCCGTCTATAACCCTCATGAAGGAGTTTAGATCATGGATCATATAGCCCGTACGAACTTTGCGCTGGTTGAATGTTTCTGGCATAGAGTAGGGATAAAATTAACCCACTGTGAGAGGCTTCGAGATTTGCGGGAATCTCTAAGCTCGGAACGCCAAAAGCAAGCTCAGCGCGAAGAAGCCGATGATGAAAGGCATTACGGGAAAAGCCAGATCCACAGGTCCTTCAGGGTTAAGGGTTTTAGGGTTTAGGGTTTAGGATTTAGCGTTTAGGGTTAGAGTTCTCCGTCCTTCTTTGCTTTGGAACTCTAGTGCCTAAAGGATTCTGGCTTCCATCCTCTTGACGGAACCGAGAGATTGGGCCATGTATGTCCCCAATATTCTACCTTCCTTACGTGCAGCATGTGATAAGGCCGGCTGTCCTTGCCACAGGCAAACAGCAGCAGTTAAGATATTGAGGAGCAACAGTGGCGCTTGCAACCTCACACGGCTCCACACTTATGCTTCTCTCAACCTTCATTTGAACTATAGTCTAAACCCCTGAAACGGGTCGTATGGGGGATTATGTAGAGAGTATCATAGGGGCTGTCAAGGGGGATACTAGCAGTTTAGACAATGGTTCATTTGGCAAATTGCACGCAGATCTGTCCCAAGTGCATGGTGCTAAGAGCCGTGCTCACGAAGCATATCCAAGCTGGACAGAACCTTCACGATGTCAAAGTTTCGGGCGCTATCTTTCGCTGTCTGCCAGTCCTGATCCACGGAAACAAGTTGTTTTTTGCATTGCTAAGGTCATGCAGTTACAGCTATTGCTACAGTACTATTATTATAAGTGTTACTATCCATATTGTGACGGCTATGAATGTTATTGCTGCCATTGTTATCATGTCCTAAGTGCACTTCATTTCCTGTCATGCGCACTGGCTCCTTCATTCCGAGATAGCCGCTTGCTGATGCATCCATACCTTCTCTTCCTGGCCGTCAAGGAGTCATCTGAAATCTTTTTGTGAGTCTGTAGACCAACTTGTGTATTTGTTTTGGAGCAATTACACTGTCTGGAGGCCCCACATCAAATAGTCTCAAAAAGGACTACAGAGTGGCACCCTCCTTTCGGAATGCCGGTTCTGCCCGTCCTGCCTACGCGAAGATAGAAGCTGCATGCAACCGCCGGAACAATGGCCAGGATTGTGTTCACCAACCTTGTACGTGCGCACGAACATCAGGGTTGAGGAGGGCTTACAGGCTCCCACGGTGCTACAGCTGCTTAGCCATGGGGAATGTTAAGGTCCTGTTTCCGCAAAAGGATATGGCCTGCAGTCGACAGATCCAGCACAAGATCCGCAATGTTCAGAATTCTCTTGCCCAGCGTTTCCGCTCGAAAATCTTCCCAGGGCTATGCTTCACTCCACACCCAAGCCAAACAATGGTCATCCCTCACATGTTCCTCCCATTCAATGATAGTGTCCCCAAGAGATAGGGGCAGCTATATTCAAGTCCGTACAGATGCTATTCGAAAATGGAGGGCCTCATAACGTGGATAGACCGTGACTCCTCTCAGGAAATCAAGGATTGATCTGGGAATTACGGGGGTGTTGAGACCAGGGATCTACAAAGAAAATGTTTTTAGGGCAATTCAGGATTCCGTGTTTTGTGGACTATATAAGGCACAGAACAATTGCCTTGGGAACCCGCAGGTCTAAGAGGGGACCTTACCATCTCAAACCAAGTGAACCCTACAGAGTTTAGGGTTTAGGATTTAGGACCCCAACCCTAAATCGAAACCTAAACCCTTTTACCTGAACTGCGAAGTCAGGGAAACTCCAAGAGGATGCTTCCAAGATACTGGAGGAGGTTCTCCGATGTAAGCTCCGTGATTCCGAAGGCATGTCGGGTCAGCGCACCCTGCTTGCAAAGAGTGCCAGCACATGATTTGGAATTGAGGAAGTTGATTGAAACGGTTTATAGTCCCCCTGAAGTAGATAGAATATGGTGTATATGGGGGTCTTATTATAATATACGGCATTCGCAGTTGGAAAGGAATTTGGGTAAAGGGCTTCACTACCCGTGGCGCAAAACTCGATTCGCCCAATTTGCCGATTACATTATCCATAGTGCCCATGCATAGTAAATACGTGACAGAGCGCCAACTTTTGCCGGGCTGTCCAGTCCACCTTCCAAACAGATTCTGCCAATCATGATTGGTCAGCAATATGGTTGTACTTCAATTCAAACTGCGAATCTCCTCCTATTCTCGACTGAGAGGGCAAGTTTTTACGGCACAACATGCGAAAAGAGGGAATGATTTTGTGAATTCTGAGACATCGGGTTTTCCCCAAATTATGGGTACCATTTTGGGGGGGTCCCTATCATAAGGAATATACTATTTGGGGGTCTATATTGGGGTTCCCTATTTAGGGAAACTACCACATGAGTAGCGTTTGTTTTGGTGGTTGAACTTAGTAAGTTTTTTATTCCTTATACAAAATACTATACCCCAAAGGAGGGTATAATCTTACTCTATATTGGGTACCATAGTATCCCCAAATTAAATACTACTCACATGTCATGGTCACCCTTAGAATGCCCTTTCCAGGGATCGCTTGTCACTGCAAAGGCGGCAAGACAATTATCCTTAACCGACTCTTTCTGAGGTTATTAAGGTATATTACGGTATATTATGGTATATCATGGAATATTTTTGTATATTATGGTACATTATAGTAGAGTATGGTATACTACGGTAGATTTGGTATATTGTGGTATAGTATATCATATTATAGGAAGGGAGGAATGGATCCCTAAAGTGCTCCCTATGCAACCTTGTTATAATCCAATATCCCTCCCCGCACTCCCAACTAAGCAAGTCCGTCAACAACAACCCTGAACCCTAAAAGCACAATTTTTGTCTTCGACCTCGGCACCACGAGTGTTGACGAAAGTCGGCTGGCGTGATGACCCAATTGTGGCCTCAGCATTCATGGACTGTGCACTTCCTCTAGAACGCTTTGACGACATACACAGTCTACAAGCTGACTACACATCAGTGACCGAAGTCTCACACATGGCCACCTACTCATTCATACAGACTCACGCGAAAGGGCTCAGCACTTTTCTGCAAGTTCATGGATATTCGATTGCCGGCGCCAACTGGTCTTACTGCAACCTGATGACAAGATCCATGTGCAGCACAGCGACTGTCTTTCGGAAAACATGACCACGTTGTCCGCACCCACCGTTCAGCATAAAGCTGCGTCCACAATGATCAGCAAGGTAGCAGATTCCAGCAGAAATCAACAGCCTCCACCTTGGCATGCCGGCAGAAGAGCCCTTCAAGATGCTAATGGCCATGGTAGCACTACCGGTAGAATAAGTACTGAGAAGGGAAAGGAGTCGCCCTGGCAACAAAAGTAGGAGCGGCAGCAACAAGAGCAACATCAGCAACAGCCATGCTGCCTGGAAAATCAAGAAGTGTGCTCATCATCAGGAAAGTGTGTCTGCTGCACGGGGTAACAACATGGCAGTGAAGCAAGTACGCCAATGCCCAAAGGAAATCTCCGCAACTATACAAAAGTACCGTAACCCCTAAACCTTAAACCCTAATCGCCATCGCATCGTTGTGTCTTGCAGTAAGGGATGCCAGCTTCGGCAAACCCCTATTCTCCGAACAGACAAATCCCATGGGTTATCCTACAAACCCCCTACCATACTCCACTGACCCGCCCATAACCGCCCTAGGCACCCCCTTAGTTAGGGTTGGGATGAATCAGGCACTGAAGGGGTGGTAGTAAAAGAGTGGTAGTAGCAAGACCCACGAGGATGAGACCTTGATATAGGACGGTGATTTTGGCCGGGATGTATATGCCACCCCAACCCTGAACCCCTTGAAACCTGAAGCCTTAACCTGCACCAAAATAAGCCACTTAAATTCCAATATCATGCTTCTGTTTAGGCAGGTGGCTGTCACTGGCATGCTATACCTTGGAAGCAACCATCAACTGCTACCCTTATAGCTTGAAACACGCCCCAAGGGCAGCATTTTGCGCGCGCCATATGTCAGCACCTGGCAAGACGGAAGCTGCTCCGGCTACTCTCTAAATGCTAATAGTGTTTGCAAGAACTCTTTGAGGACGGCGCGCGACGTGTCATTGCGGCTTCCTTGCAACACGCTTACGCCTTTCCCTGATGATCCAAATGGCTGCATCACCAGACCAGACTGCGCCCTCCCAAAATGCTGGTTTGCCGGCATATGGTTGTGGTCAAACTTTCTGTACACGTCACATCGAACAGCTCTCTCTCCATCAAGATACTGTGCACACATGTCCAACTTTCTCTGCACAAGTGCTGACTGATATCATGCCAACATGCTGCTCGAACAAGCTGCCAACAACAAAGCAAATGCAGGTTCGTCACCTGTCCTGGATGATGAAGTCCCATCCCCGAGGTCCATATTGCCCTTTTCTATGTTGATAGCTTGCAGGGAATATAGACAGAATGTGAGATTTAGGGGGCAGCACTGTATAGAAATCAAAGAAGGAGGGGCGCAGCCTTCACACGGATGTGCATCGTCGAACCCCATCAATAATACAGGTCGCAGATTCTACAGTCATTGATGACAATGAATGTTTTCAAGTTGCTTCAAAAAGCATTTTGGGCAACAAGATACACAAAAACCATGGCCACAACAACGCAATGCGGAACCTGAAAGGTGTAGACTTATGGATGTTCAAAGCAAGCTATTGAGCCATGCCGGCTGCGGCTTTGCACAGACCGGCAAACCCTGACCACAAGCACAGCAATAACATTTAAGACCAGGATAACATTTGATAGTAATAATAATGATGGGGCAGCCCGAGACCTTTCGTCCCCCATCCGCCCATCCCCCCATTTAATCACCTCCTACATATTGTGGTGACCATTGGACCAAACACAATTTGAGAAGTCCCCTAATTAGCGCATGGCACATCGCGTGGCGTAATGTAGGAGCACCAGACTTGGAATCGACATCTGAAGCGGCTGTCTGTGATGTCTGAACATACCACTGTTTCTAGAGTTTTGGAAGCGACTGCACCGAGGATTGGAAAATACAAACACTTTCAAAAGAGGACTTCAAAAATCCAATCTATTCAAAATTGGAATCGTCCATCAAGATATGTGGCATCAAACAATCAGTATTTAATATAAGCCAAAGTTGCAAACCCTACCTCCCAACTTGAGATATGAAGCACACATCAAGATTGTTCACACGGCATCCAGTTTTGCATTGCATGAAAAAAGTTTTTTTTTTAATTTCCTCGTAAACTCGAGTCCACTTTATGAAAAAGGTCACGTAGCTCAGGATCTACAAATGGCCAGATCGGAGTCAGCCTGCCAGAAAACAATATAACTAATGCAGAATGAAGTCAGCTGACGCAAAGCACTCTGAAACTTTGCACACGCCAGATCAAATAAGAACAGCAAAGTGCATGCGTCTGTGTATGCATCACTCCTTGCCAGTTTCCCTGTGCAAACGGAAGGCATGACATAATTGACTTAGCATGGCCTCACGTATTTGCCAGTTACAAAACCTCGTCGGATTTCGGCTTATTTGAATACCTCGACATGTAGGACAATTTGAGATGCCCATGACATGCCGGAACACTTTATGTGTGCCCTTTTTTCACGGTTAAGCTCGCATACCTCGATGCAGTGGCTGTAGAGGGCAAAATGGCTTGCAAAATGCAAATCCCTTTTTGGATGTGGCATCTGTTTCGGCATATAGAAAGGGGACCCCATTTTGGGGAATTTCCCAGATAAACCACCCTTTTCCAAGGAACCTTCCTCAGTAGGAAACTGATTGGTTTGTTTATGATTATGTCGTGTTTTCACGGCTGAAAAACTCTAGGCACGATTAACGTTTTGTATTATATCCAGCCTTTCCCCGAAATGATATACCAAGATATTTCAATCAAGAAATATTGCACAAAGAATATAATCACATATCCATACGCAAATCATATCCCAAAGAAATCTGCATTCCCAAGAATCATTCCTTTTTGGCATTGGTGGAATTGTGCAATGCCAGTTGAGAGAGAAACTGTAATGCGCATATCCCAGCCCCCGCCATGTACCACAACACAGAAGCAGAGTGGAGTAAAGTGTAAGCAAGTATGTTCAAGACAGTAACATATTGACGAGGGGCAAAGATATGCAGCGGCTGCTACGTGAGAGGTTGGCAGACCTCAACAGAAACTACGTAAGACCGGCACGGCCAACTGCAAGCTACGAGCTAAAGGTCGGCGGACCTATCCGCACCCAGGAGACTTTGCGGCACGCTAGTGAGCGGCGTGATGGATGCCCCCAAAAGCATGTAATCAGGGAGGGCGGATTGGGCTTCAAAAACATGGAACGCGCAGATTCCTAAGCAGCAATCGCTTTGGGCCAATGGCTGGATATAGCAAGGATTAGCAAGGGAAAATGTTGGATACAAATACAAACTTTTTCTTTCGGACGCAGCGAGAGAACTCACTAAGCGTGGTCACTTCACATACCATTGGTATGCGGCTCCTCTGCTGGGAGCAGTCGTACACCGCCTCTCCATCCGTTCCGTGGAACCAAGCGATGGAAACAGGCGCCTACACTGAGGTGGCCTCAGGTGAAACGTACAGGGGGTACCTACAGTGTTTGCAAAAGATCTGTACATGGGCACGCGTGGAGGTAACCCCCCTGCAGCTTTCACATCTGGGCTCGAAAAAGGCAGACTAAGTAGCAGTTTTCCTCCACATCACTTTGAGAACGAACTTTCCTGGGTTTACGGCCATCGTCATGGAGCCACATTTGATGGTCCCAGTAGGTAACAGCCTGGTAATGCCCAGATGTGAGGCTGTCACCCCTGTGTATGATTGCAGCACGCACGCTGTACCTGCACCAGGTAATGGCAAGGGGGTCATGTGTTTCGAATACTGGCAGGTCAACATGTGTGCCCAGGCAAATCGGAGTGTGATTCCGCCTGTTCCCCGAGTCCCCAGCAAGGTTCAGCTGAAGCATCCCTGGGCATCGCACATTGATTGTAATCAATAAGCTCTGAGGCTTATTGATCATGGTCCAAAATCATATGAATGTAACTGATTCTTGGACCCCTAAGATCAATAAGCAAATCAATAGATTTGGAAGGCTTATCTAAAGCAAAAATCAAATACAAAATCAATATATCCATAAAAAAACCATGTTTCCAATCAGTTTTCAGACCCATGAACCCTAATATGGACCCTATAAAGCAGAAAAAACACTACAAAATTCTTTATACCTGTATATAAACCCTAAACCTTAACACATAATCCCTCATAAACCCTACATCTGAAACATCTTCCTAAACCCTAAAGCCCTATAATCCCCAGCTCCAAAACCCAACACCCAAGAACAATTCCCCCCAGCTCTTTTTTCGCAGGCTGCTGCACATGTGCATGTGCTCTACCTGAGCCCTGAAGCAAAATCACTTTAGATCTTGAGGGCTCTACATATATATATATATATGAGCCCGATACCTTTAGGGTCTATTTAACCAGCATTTCATACTTACTATATAGAAAACATATTCCAACTTCGATTAATGTATTCCATTGTAATATACTATTACCTCCAGAAGTTCAGGAAGCCCAGTGTTTATCAACAAACGAGAACATAATAAACATAATAAAGCTTAACAGAATTCTAATCACAACAAATTGAGCATAGAACACATTCCTAGTAATCTTCATATATGCCGCCATTGCATGTATATCACATTATAAATGATTTTGAGAAACCTCTATACTCACATGTATGAATAATGATAACATACGCAAGAATTCCATGTACACTGCAATGTTCTGTGATATGGTGTATATACTAATTGTTGAAAAGAATTTTCATGCTAATAACTACTATTATCTCTTGATGTCAATCATATTAGTAAGAACTAGTGTTTATATTAATAATATTATGTATTACTGATATAAAGAGTAATGCATAACCTAGCCTCTATAAACCGTAGCCTCGAAGAGTTTCAAAACTGGACGTAATGTGAAATTTCATCTGTCAACAGCATATCAGTTGTATACATTTACTGCTTTATGTTGTTAGTTATATGAAAATTATATGTTTGGTTGACGTCGTCTTTCTAAAAAAGCATACATACAATGAACACGGTATGTACAGCTTGTTGTAGTGATGTTATGTATTTCTCGTTACTAACATCGACATTGTTAGCATGAAGATGTATTCTTGTCCGGTCCTCAAGTTTAGGAAGCCGAGCGTCTGTAAACGCATAATAACATCATGATAACAATGAAGATGATGATGAAGCTGAACAAGCGATTATCAACAACAACCTGAGAATAGAGCACACTAGTAGTCTTGATATATAACCACCATTCACTCATACGATCCAAGAAGCCATTTTGATGAACTTATATATGCACATATATGAATAATAACAAGACATGCAAGAATTCTAGGTACACTGCGATGCTATGTGATATTGTGTGTGTGTATTAAATGTAAAGAAGATTGTTCCGACTATTCATCATTTCTATATGTTAATACTGCTTACTATTACTATTCATATCAAGAATGACAGCAAAATCACTTGTCACATAAACAAATAGCTTGAACTTCCGTCACTAGGTTGTTACTGCGATCTGAAGTGTCAAGCCTCAGATGGCCCCTGCATTCTAATGTGCAGGAAGGACATCAAGATAACTTGTCACACAAATAAATACACTGAACTTTGATCACCAGAGTGTTATTGCGATGTTACTCGATCTGAACCCTAGAGGTATACACCGTGTACACATAAAATAATGGATGAGTAACATGCCCAAACAGAAACAGAGGCGACTATATTCTACTTGAAGAATTGGTACCGCTGTGCTGTTCAAACATAAAATTACGGAGGAGCCTTTCCATATTACCAAAATTTCTGAAGCATATCCTTTCAGAAAATGTGTTGTCGAACCGACGTGTCATCCAAGTAAGAAGACAAACAAGGGCGGTTCGATAGCACCAGATTTTCTGAGGCGCGTTTTTGATTTGCTTTCGATATTCTGGAATATCTAAACTACCCATGTGTTACGCAAATCGAAACAAGGAGGGCGCTTCGATTGCACCATTTTTCTAAAGTATACCCTTATAGGAAAGGGTTGTTGTCAAACGAGTGTGTTATCCTAACATGAAGACAAGCAGAAGGCGTTTCGATAGCACCAGATTTTCTGAAATGCCGTTCTTCACTTTATTGTTCAGTATTCGGGTGTCTACACATGTATGTGTATATATATCTATATATATGATGCTGCTGTGTTATTCGAAGATGAAGAATAGGAGTTGCGGTTCGGCAGCACCAATTTTTCTGCAGCATTTTGTCTCCAAAAATTTGGTGGTGTGGAACCGCTGTGCTTTCCTATATGAAGACAAACAAAGGGCGGTTCGGTAGAAGCAGATTTCTGTAGCGTCTTCACTTGTTCCGATATAACGACATATCTGTCGTACCCATGTGTTGTTCAAAAATGAAGACAAGGAGTGGCGGTTCGATAGCACCAATTTTTCTGAAGCATCTCCTTGCAGGAAATTTTCTGTTGTCAAACGACTGTGTTATCCTATTATAAAGACAAATAGCACCAGACTTTTTGACACTTCTCCCTTCAGAAACATCTCCTTGCAGAAACTTTGTTGTTGTCAAATGGATGTATTATCCGAGGCAGAAGACAAACAAGGGCCGTTCAGTCGCACCAGATTTTTGGGAACATCTCCGTTCAGAAAACTTGGTGTTGTCGAACCGCTGTGCTACGTATTTGCCCTATACATACCTTGTTGTGTACACAATTGGATATTCTATATCATATAGAACACCTTTTAGAATACCTTATAGAAAAGATCCCCCCCATATATGCTTCATGGAATACCATGTAGAATACCTTGTAGAATATCATATAAGATGCTTACGATAATACCTTGTAGGATACCTTGCAGTGATATTCTGTAAGGTGTTGTATAGATTATCCTCCTACATTTCTGATTTCCTTTAAATAAAGCCTTTTGCTTAATAAGCTACAATTTAATGGGTGAATTTTCCGACCTTGATCTGCTTTTGATTTTCCCCGTATAGACTCTTATCTCTTAGGTATTTTATGGGCGTTCTTATGAGGTATTCTACAGTGTATCCTAACAATGATTTTACGTGGTGCTGTATCGGGTATATAGAAGATATACACGGAATATCATATATACGGGATATTCTACGAGTCATTCTGTAGCGTATTCTAGGTACAGTCTACATGGTGTGTATAAGCTATACAAAAAATATTCTACCAAGTATTTAACAAGTACATTAAAAGGCATTCTATCAGGTATTGTATAGGATAGTCTACAGGGCATTCTATAGGCTATGCTAGACTGTATTCTATGAAGAATTCTTTAGACTATAGGGTATTCCGTTATGTACTCAGCAAGGTATATGTAAGGTATATAGAGGGGTGCACGTCTGTGAAGGGGAGGGATGGATGCAGGGGAGGGATGGGTGCAGAGAAGGGAACGGATTGAGGTAGAGATGTAGGAAGGCAGAGACGTTAGGGAGGGAGTCATTCAACACCGAAGACAAGAAGAGACGGTTTGATAGCACCAGATTTTATACAGCATATTCAGTTTGGGACATTGGCGTTGTTGAACCGATGTGACCTCCTAGTACGGATATAGAACAAGGGGCGGTTCGATAGCACCAGATTTTATGAAACGTATTCTTTTGATCTGTCCATGGTACCCTTTATGTCATTCAAATAGACGACAAAGAGGGTCGGTTCAACAGCACCAAGTTTCCTGAAATCTGGAACCGCCCCTTGTTTGGCTCTATAATAGGAGATCGCAGCGGCTCGACAACACCAAATTAATTTTCTACAAAGACATGCATCAGAAAATTTGGTGATATCGAACCGCCCCTCCCTATCCTTTGTTTGAATAGCAAAGAGGTGACATG
>CAJNIZ010000034.1:10102-28821 GCA_905231905.1 Symbiodinium pilosum | reverse complement strand
ACATACACACATACATACATACATCTATAAGTATTTGTATACACATATATATATACATATATGTATGTATACGTGTGTCCCTGTAAACCCCTACGTAATCCCTTTTCCATGTGTTTCTCCATTACTGGGGATAGTAAGGGTCCCTTAACAAGCCTAAACCCTGAAGCCGAAACCCTAAACGCCAAAACCCTCAACCCTTGACCCATCAATTTGCCCAGGGTCCTAGACCCTAAAACCTAAACCGCGTGGCCTGGTTGTACATCGAGTAATCTGGACAGTCCGACACTGAATCGACTTTTTTACACCAGCCTAGGATCTGGTTTTAGAGGGTTTAGGGTTTAGGGATTTAGGTCTTGGGTAATAGGATTTAGAGGTCTACGCGGCACTTATGACCCCTACTAAGGGTTAACCCTTAGGTACCTATAATAGGAGTATAAGGGAATCACAAAGGGTTAAGGGTCTAAGGTCCAAGCTAAGTCCCAAGGAGAGTTTGGGGTATAGGATTTAGGGTTTGCAGTATAGGAATTAGAGTTTGGGGTATAGGATTTAGGGCTTGGGGTATGGGACTTAGGGTTTGGGGTATGGGACTTAGGGTTTGGGGTATGGGACTTGGGGCTTGGGGCTTAGGATTCAGCATTTGGGTTTCAGGTTTAGGGTTTGGGATTTGGGCTTAGGATTTAGAATTTGCTTTATGGAGATTCTAGTAGTAGGGTACAGCACTTGCTCGATAGGCATTCTAGAAAGATCGCATAGCATTTCGGCGGGATCCGGGGAACAAAAAGGTGCGCCTTACAGGCCCTAAACCCTAAACCCTGAACCCTAAAACCTAGACCCTAAACCCGTTTCGGGTTGAGACCTGAAGTTCAAGGTACGAGCTATGAACAAAATCCTGTGTGACACTATAGGACAGATTCCTAAAATTAGGGGTGCCATGAGGGTTTAGGGCTTAGGGTTTAGGGTTTAGGTTTTAGGGTTTAGGGTTTAGGGTTTAGGATTTAGGGCTTAGGGTTTACGGGAGCCGTTTGGGGGGTCCCCATACAATATGTGTATTGTATATTGTGGTCTATACTAGGCCCCTCTAGATTGTGCCATGGTATACTTGAGGTCATGCAGACTTTCTTTTAAGCTACTCAACCATTGACTTCCATGACCCAGCAGCAGTTGTAGTACTTCTTCGGAAAGTCCCTGGAGGAAGCCTCCTGCTGTGATTCCTGACGCAAGGCCACCGCAATCTCCACGAACACGGCCAAGATGAAAGGAACCTTTCTGGTTGTTTCCCTGGATGCGGAGACCCCAATATAGACCCAAAAATGCCATAATCCTTATTATAGGGACCCCCAAAAGTTTCTCTAATATTGGAAATGTCCCTTCTGACGCGTGGGTTTACAGGGGTTAAAGGGTGTACCCTAAACCCTAAACCCTATAGGGAGGCCCTTCGACACGCTAGAAGACGCTCTGGACATGTGTCGAGCATCAGGAGGCTGTAGGGGTTTCCCTTCGACGATTCTGCGATTTGTTTGGAAACTTGCTGCACATGAAAAGCTCTTCTTTACATGAGCTATAGTCTAAACTCCCAGTATCCCCCTTAACAAAACCTGTAGTAGTCTCTTAGATAATCCCTTATATAACCCCCTTTAAACGAGTTTAGACTATGGCACACATGGACCCGCGTGAGGCCCGTTCTCGTGAGATTCCCGAAAGGTATTCAAACTGATAGGCGGGCCGCCATTGACAAACCCTTGCGGCACTGACAGAAAAATTGATCAATGACTGCCTTGCTCTAAGCGACCTTTGTCGCGGCTGGCGCCATGGATCTGGACTCGCAAACACTGAGCTGACTGGGAAATCAGCAACTCGGCTAGGAAACGGCTTTGGAGTAACTGTGGTTGCTAGGCTTGGGGATTAGGGCTTGGAGCTCCGGATGTTTATAGTCCCCCTTAAGTAGATAGCATATGCAGTATATGGGGATCTTATTATAATATACCCAAAGCCATATTCTATCTACTCAAAGGGGACTATAAGGTGGTGTGAGCAGGGGCAAAAAACACCCTTGCGATGGGCTTCAGGATCATGATTCACCTACACTCCACATATGATCATGAATACTGGGCGAAGTCGTACAAGCACTGATACTATTACACCTCAAGCGCGGGCCTGCACTTGCCAAGCTCGACGGCCGCTTTCCTGCCCGGTTTGATCCGTGATTGGCTTACTTAGGGTGTAGGGCTACTGCATATAGTACGGTATATAATGGTGTTCCGTAGGGAATGAGGGAAAATAATCCCAATACACTTCCTGCAAAATACCTTCCCTTACTCCACAACCCAAGTTTTTCAAACCCATAAACTTACTGCCAGTAAGTTTATGGGTTTGAAAACCCTAAACCCTAAACCCGAAAGGGCATCTTTGTGCTTCGAGAGGACCCGCTTTAGGAGCTTGATACACGGGTTCGAAAGCAGGGAGTACATCTTATGGAGCATTCGCTGGGAGAGGACCCCTTACTTTTGAGGGGGTTTAGGGTTTAGGGTTTAGGGTTGTACCCTTGGGCCTAAGCCCTAAACCCTAAGCCCAGGCGCGACAGATACTTTCAGGATATGAGGCTCTGCAACGTCCACCTTGGCTCCACACATGGCACGCCTCTTCCGTTCACCCGCCCTATTTCCTAGGGGCCACCCCCAATGGCATGAGCTCCCCAAAGAAGAAGAGATTGGGTACTGCCCCCACCCCGAGCAGTCTATATTAGAGCTCATAGTAAGGGCTATATAAAAATATTTTCTAGATATTCTCCAACTGCTCCAGAGTGGGGGCGGTGCCAAAGGAATAGGCGAAAACCCGAGTGGGCTCT
Organism: Symbiodinium pilosum; assembly: GCA_905231905.1. Classification (NCBI taxonomy): domain Eukaryota; class Dinophyceae; order Suessiales; family Symbiodiniaceae; genus Symbiodinium; species Symbiodinium pilosum. Next base: position 25,976 of record CAJNIZ010000034.1, on the reverse strand, counting down.
TGGAGGATAGACTCTGAGGGTTTGGGGCTCAGGGTTTAGGGATAAGCCGTAAACCCTAGACCATAAACCTTTAAGGTCTGGGGGATCTAATCTGAGAACGTGCCAGGTGCGAACCTCGAGGGTAATGTAGGTCTGAGGTCCTTCTGAAGGGGTTCTATACGGATTTTAGAGGGTGGAAGGATATTCTGCTCCCAATAATGTAGAATCAAATGGAACAGTAGATTGAAAATGGAATGGAAACTGGGTGTATCCAGGGGGCTGTAGGGATGAGTACTTATACTGCAGTCCTAGATTCTTTGTAAAACTATGGTATAGGGTACGTCAAATAGACCTCAAGATGATTTTCGTCATCATTTAGCTCCCTGCAGTGATTACTCAAAGAAACTTTACACATTTGTGGCACCACCACCTCGCAATCCTACATGAGGCCGGAATGACTTTTGCGGCTTTCTCGAAAGGGACATATATGAAAATAATAGACGTACATAGAGTAAACACGTATATAAATACGTATATATATATATATAATGTGCAATAGACACCGCGCCATGGTTCCTAAGAAACCCCGCAACGCTACCTCATATACACCCGTACAAAGAACTCTTTGGACGTTCATGAGCAGCTGTGAATGGGCTGGCTACAGGACAACCATTAAAAGGGTTTTGGGTTTAGGGGTCTAGCTTTCCTAACGCCCGAATGGTGACACCTGCAGCCGCATTGGAACTACACCTAAACAAGTATAGTGCAAACACTGCAAGACTGATAGCATCATACCCGTATAAGCGTAACGTAACATTCCCCAAAACCCTATTCACATTCACTAGGCGGCTTCGCTCAATCCCTAAAGAACCCAGTTCCCATGTCATTTGCCAGCTGCTTTTCCACGTCCCCCTCCAATATCCGAGTTACCCTAAACCCTAAAAACCCTAAATGCTAGACCCTAAACCCTAAATGCTAAACCCTAAGCCCTAAACCTAGACCCTAAACCCTAAACCCTAAACCCTAACCCCAGCATCCCGAGCCCTGAAGCCAAAACCCCACATATACCCGGGTTTAGGGTTTAGGTTTTAGGGAACCCAATACATCGCCTATATGATCCCTCCCTGTTACCTTTGGAGAGGGACTCCGAACCCCACTACAGTATACCTTATTTTGAACCCCGATCTAGCCCCAGTTTCCATTTCAACTTCCATGCTCTTTCCATTCGATTCTCCATTTTTCCTATACACCCCTATATAAGCCCTTTAAGAGGCCCGTTGGTAACCCTGATATAGAAAGTATCCCACAGAATATTTCCTCTCAAACCCCTTGGCTGGGCCTGATCCTCGCTTCTGCTTGGCCGGGGGCTGCAGAACTGGCGGGAAGCTGGAAGCCCACCAAAGGCTTTAGGGTTTAGGGGGCTTTTGTTGAGATTACGCTAGGGTTTAAGGTATAGAGTGTTGGTTTAGTGAGGGCTCAGTTAGGGTTTCGGGTATTTGGTTTAGTTAGGGTTTGGAATGGTTTGGGTACACGGTGTACAGGGCTGGCTCCTTATTGGGCCCCAAACCCTTAACCAAAACCCTAAACCCTGAACCTTGGGAAGTAGGGCTTCGCAAAATCCTGGATCCATCTTTTCGGATTCATACGCGGATCCTTCCTCACAACTCGCAGGATCCTGAAGGGTTCATGTCCGCCTACCAAATAATTGCCGCTTCAGGGTTTAGGGTTTAGGGTTTGGGATGTAGGGACATGGTAATATACATATATGTATAGGGTAGACAAAGACATTCCGGAATGTGTCGGGTTTAGGGCTTAGGTTTCCTGTGCCCTATGCTCGGCTACCTGGGATTTTGGTACCAGTAACTGTACTACGGGATTTGGGGAAGTATCTGATTCATGGATACTTGGACACTTAGGGAATCTAAGCCCATACAGACAGGGGACCCATACTTGAAGAAATACCCAAATGCGATAGCTCCCTCACACCCAACTGGCGGTTCGCGGGTAGTTACAGGGGTTGAAGTTATGGAGTTTGGGCCTACAGGCTGACATCAATCGTACATCGCCAAATCTGGGGGCCTCGCACAACAAGAGGGCCTTTCGGGATGCAAAGGGAGTATGCGGGGCCGGTATGTTGCAGACAAGGTGGGCTTCGTTTTGGGGGTCCTTGTCGCTTTTCTAAGGCCCTCTTCTCCAGCTACACGGCCACATGCAACGGAGCTTCTTCTAAAGACAGAAAAGGCGTAGTCTAGTGATCCCACTTCCAGATGCCCAACCCTAAACCCTAAACCCCTAAACCCCAAAGCTTAAAATAAACCATAGTGGCAGCAGAGACTGGGGTGCTGCGCAGGCTGGTTGAGGGATTCTGCTGTGAGTTCCAGCATTTCGACCACTCCTAAACCCTAAACCCCATAAACCCATAAACCCCTACTTCCCACACCCTAAACCCCCAACCCCTAAACCCTATATAACCTGTAAACCCTAAACCCTCAACCCTAATTACACAGGAACACAAGTACAAGCCGACCCTGGAAACACCATGTGTAGCGGTAAACCCTGGGACTAAACAGCAAATGCCTGAACCCTCGGCGGCCTTCCGCAGGTGGATTCCAAATGCTTCCCGGCTCATCCTTGCGAAGTTGTTCGATGAAGGCCTAAGCGAGTAACGATTACTATTACTATTACTATGACTTTGACTATTACTATTAATTGTTACTGTTGCTAAAACTATTCCTCTTACTGTCACTATCGCTATCATTATTATTACTGCTACTATGATGATTACTATTACAGTTACTGTTACTATTACTATACAGAGAAGCTGTGGATTCCGGGATGAGGCAGCCTTTGGGGCTTAGAGTTATGAAAGGTCTCGGGTTTCGGGCTTATGGGTTAGAGTTTAGTAGGTTTATCAAGGTTTCCAGAGTTGCCCCCAAACAGCTCCAACCCAGTGGCATATTAGCGTTTAAGGTCTAGGGTAAGTTTAGGGTAAAGAAAATCATGCAGAGGTACAAGCCTCACACTTTTGAATCTAGGGTTTAGGGCTTCGAAAGGTAGGAAGCTTTCTCAGGGTTATAGTCCCCCTGAAGTAGATAGAATATGGCTTTGGGTATATTATAATAAGATCCCCATATACCCCATATTCTATCTACTTAGGGGGGAGTATATGCAGGCCATGCTGCGGATATATGGGATTGTCGGAGAAACTGCGGTTCCCTCTGGTTTATCCTGAATTGGGGTTGGGGGCGGTGTGGCTTCGGGTCTAGGTCTAGGGTTTATGAAGAGAAGACAACATCCGAAAAACTGATGTTGAAACCCTTCGTGCACCGCATAGGAACAGGTGGTAGCATGTGTGGAGGCATCTCAATATGCCACCTCTTCCATTCTGCTGCAGGAGCAAGGAAGGCTGTCTTCTGGCGATCGAACCAAGTAAGCACGTATCCGTCGTAAACAGCAAGAAGATTGTGGCCTCAAACAAGAAAATCCCCCCACCCGGGGCCACAGTATCTCTCTGTTCAAAATATCCTTGGCATGAAGCTGCACCTCAAGATAGCTTGCTACCACATGTTCACTGTGCAGAGATTGTGCTCGCTAGGTCAGACACCAAGACGAACGGGTAACCTACACTGCTGCGGGATGCAAGATGCAACTATCCATGGCCAAAACTGTAAATGCATTAAAACCCTGAACTCTGAATCTCTACCAGGACCCTCCTTGTACCCTTAATTGGGGATATATGGTCCCTAATAGTGGGTACTTAGGCCCTAATAGAGGGTAGGAGGAGGGTCTAGGTATGTGGACCAGGCCTACAAATGCACTAAACCCAAGGTGCTTCCCTGGCAAAGCCCAATAGCGTTCCATCAACTTACTGCTGCGGAGCGCCCTGACGGTTCCTTTACGCGGTTTAGGGTTTAGGGCGTAGAGGCCCTAACCCTAAACCACATAGGAAACATGGAAGGATATACAAAGATAGTGGAATAACAACGGAAACTACCACATAATTGGCTTGCTGGGATGAATATGGCAGTTTCCCTAAATAGGGGTACCCCAACATAGACCCCAAAATACCATAGTCCTTATTCTGGGGGCTCCCAAAAGGTACCCGTAATTTTGGGACGTCCCCATATAAGGACCCTAAACCCTAAATCCCTAAACTAGGGGGGTTGATTACATCAGGGTGATTATAGGGATCCACTCCGCTATTCTGCCTTAGAGATTGGGCTTTTTGGGCGCGGGATTTCCAATCTCTTCCCTCCACCCAGAAAAGCCTTGCAAACTACAGTGTGCTTAAAACGGGGCCTACACGGGGCTCAATGATAGCTTCGGGGAGGGCGTGTCCTGAAAAAAACAACTCCACCATTCTGGATATATGAGCCATTGTCAAAACTCCTAGTATCCCCCTTAATAACCCCTATAATAGTCCCCTATATTATCCCCTATAGAACCCCCTGTAAGGAGTTTAGACTATAATACATATCGTTTACGGGAGCTCTCTGGTTTACTCGCGCTTTCGAGGGCCCAACTTCATCAACTTCCACTTCTTCCTGGCAAGCGTGCCAAAAGAAAGCCACGCATACTGCTGTGGTAGTCGCGAGGTGGTCGCGGTGCAAAGGGAGGATACGGGGACCCCAACGGAAATGCTCCTATCCTTCCTATTCCTCGCGGTCATGATCAGTGGATGAAGCACAAACCAATGTAACAGTAATAGCAACAAGGTTGGCCAAACGCAATGAAATCCATGCTCAAGAAACGTGCTAACTCCCAAGCATGTAAAACCTGTAGCAGCATGGTCGAACTTGCCTTACCTTCTGTGGGACAAGCTACGCTCAGATTTGGGGAGAGGCTTCCGAAAAGATGGCAGGAGTTGTACCCTAAACCCAAACCCCTATGTACTATTATTATAGTATATAGAGTAACTATGATATATATACTGTACTATACTGTATTAATATAATACAGTATAATATATGATGCGCCCAAACCCTAAACTGTTCTTCAAGCTGGTCTCAGCCTTGCCTCATCCAAAATGGAACCCGACACAAGCCACATTAAGACCCCTCAATTTGGAAGCAGCCCAGGCCCCTTCCCGAATGAGGGTTAAGGGTTCAGGGTTTAGCCCTAACTCCCTAAACCCTAAACCCTAACTCCTTAGCCCAAAATCCTCAAACCCTGAATCGTTGCGGGGGAGGGCACTCCACCTCGTAGGTGAAGGGCAGATTGCTTATGCGGTCTTTCAGCGCCTGACAATGCAGGGGACCCCGTTGCAATGGGCCCGACGCAGGAGATAGCGATGACTACTGGATATGGTACTTTCCCAAAATTAAGGGTACCTTCTTGGGGGTCCCCATAATAAGGATTGTAATATATTGGGGTCTATGTTGGCGTCCCCCTTTTTCGGGAAACTACCATATTCGAGCGTTTGCGGAAACTCCTTGTATCACCCGATGCCATGGACAACTGCAAAGGGGGGGTCCTGTCGCTTTTGGTGGCTTTTGCGTAGGATGAAAGACGGGTATCATTTTTGGGGGCCCAGCCCAAAAAACAGTCATGCCTTCGTCTTAGATTGAGCGGTAGCGCTTTTGGGGAGGGGCCCTATTGCTTTTGGGACTTTTTGCGTGATTCCTGCATCTCACGGCATTTAGGATTTAGGGTTTCAGGCTTAGGGTTTAGGGTCTCTTCGTCCCGAATAGGCGAGTATCGACCATGGCTCTGAGTTGACAGTGGAGGGTTGGGGTTGGTTGCCTGAGTTTAGGGTTTGGGGCTTGCCTGTCCTGCAGAAGACTCATAGTGAGCATGCATGCATATACATATATCTACACATAGTAGTAGCTTTCATTTTCTTATCCATCCCCCCCATGAGACCCCAATATATACTCTATTATAACCCCTATACGGGGGGTATAAGTCTTTTATAATCCTATGCACTGCTTCATGGTCAGGGGCCAACTATAGAAAGGGGGTTAGGGCCGGGAAGTCGCAACCGGGGAAAGTAAAAATGAAACACGCCGTTTCCAAACGGTATGGATGGAACTGAGGACCCTGTTGCTATATAGGGTTATAAGAAGACTCTCAATCTTCGTACTCAGGATGCTACGAGGTGTTATTGCGAGCCCCTGCAACCTAAGAAGTATTCAGCAGCATACCCAAACCCTTACCTGTCAACTTGAGGGAAGGAGGACACCAGCACAAATGAAAGCGCCCCTGAAAGAGAATACAAGCCAGTGATGTGGCACTTAGGTTCCGGCTGAAACCGCGTCTTTCACGTGAGCGGCAGCGAACATGGACTCGGGCGGAGGTACCTGCACACAGCTCAATTTAGGGCTTAGGGGGCTTTAAGAAGGACCCTGAATAAGGACCCTGTAGCTTATGGTGATTGGGGGCTACCTAGGAATGTGAGGGCCTTGCACGGGCTAGATAAGGGTTACATATACAATTGGGATTAAGGGTTCCTGGAACCAGCTGCAAGTTTTGCCACACTCTGATTCATTTGTTTGGGAGCTAGAAGTTTTTGATTGAACTACCAAATCCTTGCCCATAAGCCCTTACAAGTGTGACTCACACCAGCCCTCTGCAACCTTCCATCGTATAACATGGTTTAGAGCCATCTTATACCCTAGTTCGGGAAAAAAGTATGGGCTTTTTGGGTATGACTTGTCATAATAAGAACCCACGAACCAAAAAGGTGTTAAAGTGTAGTACTTCAATATTGGGTACAATGTGGTCCCAATCTAGATAAAGACCCAGATCATAAGCCCTACAGTGGTGTGGCGCACACCACGAAATCTCCGCTGCGTTATTAGATGTGTCGGAGGCGTCAAACCGCACCTTGGCGGCATCCTAGTAGGAAGGTTAAGGGGATAGAGTTTAGGGAATAGGGTTGAGGGTTTAGGGTTTAGGGAATAGGGTTTAAGGTTTGGGGAATAGGGTTTAGGGTTCAGGATTTAGGGTTTAGGGTCTAGGGTTGAGGGTTTAGGGTTTAGGGTCTAGGGAATACATTCTGCGGTTCAAGATGTCGGGTTTACCTTCCAAGCGACTTACGCGGAACGTCAGGTAGCCTCCGTTTAAAAGAGTGTAAGGGCCCTGTGAAGACTACACTGTAGCCTTTACAGGGCACCTTTTCGGGTTCCATGTTAGTTGGTGCGAGGGTAGGCTTCCTCCTTGGGATATGTGGGAATTACACAGGAACCACAACATGATGGATTCCATACAGAAAGTTGAGAAGCCCTGTACTGCAAAACAACGGGATCCTCGTTCCAGGGACACACAAAGAGTGGCCTAGATTCGCGGAGAAATCCCTGAACCCTAGACCCTAAACCCTAAACCTCATCCCTACAGTACTCCCTTTATGTCCCACGCTAACCTCATAACCCGATGCGGGTTTAAGGTCTGGGGTTTAGGGTTTTGGGGACTACCACACAGGCAACTTCTATTTTCGAGACACTCCCAGCCAGTTTCCCCAACCTTCCGAAATGGGGCTCTGGGTTACTCTGTAGTATAGCTTTATACATATATACATATATGGTATTCCCAAAATAAGGGGACCCCAATATAGACCCCAAAATATTAAAGTCCTTATTATTGGGAAACCCAAAATGGTACCCCTAATTTTGGGAAACCCCCATACATGCATTGTAAGGGAATTAAAAACATTGAGAATTCTTCAGGCTTCTACATTAGATGACCAGACATCTAAGGCTCCGACCTCCACATGTAATTGCCGGTGTCCAAATACCTGACATGCAGTCAACGGCAAAGTCACGCTACTTCCGGAGCCTAAAATTAAGCAATTTGCGGACCATGCCCTACATAACCTCCATTTAGGGTTGAAGTCTGGCGAGTGAGTTGATACTGACAAGGAAAGCACAAGGCATTTGCCTGACCCCACGGTCCAACTTCGGGAACTTCTCAACAAAATGGGTCGGTTTCAGATTAGGAGGATCCCCGACCCTGTAATGGTGGTACAATAGGAATATGAGAGGACCCTACTTTAATCACCATTATCCCTGCTAGTCAGTCAGACAGGGTGGGGGATCCACCAAATGGATAGGGTTGAGGAACAAGGGTTCCAGGTTTTCTCCAAAATCATGCTCTCCCCTCTCGGAGAAATGAAGTCCCCTATAAATGATACTTACACACTCCCTCCCACTCCCTCTTTTAAGAACAAGAGAGAAAAGCGGCATGAACTGCGAGGCACTGCTTGTTAGGCAGTTCGTCTTCGCGATGAACAATGAGCATCTGCGTAATGTCTGCAGACTTGTAGAGCACCTGGCTTTGAGCTTTCATGCCTAAGGTTGGCTTCAGGGTTTAGGGTTGAAGAGGGTTTAGGGCTTGGAGCTTTGCTATACTGCAAGGCCCAGGAAGCCTTCAACAAGAAATGCCAAACCCCAAGGAAACCGGTACACACCCTTGAAACGTTTTCCACCAAGAATCATCACCATCATCATCGTCACCATCCCTAGGCAACGAGAACCTTAGTTAGCCATCCAAAGCAAAGAATAAGAATGGCATTCTCTGCGTCTCATCACAATCCTGGTTGCATCCTTAGCAGGGGCCGTTGAATCCTCGTGCAGTCCCTACATACCCCGAGAATTCTCTGTCCTCCTTTTGTTAGAAAGCAACCCGCGGCCTTACATATTCCTGTAACCCCCTCTAAACTCCGAACCTAAAACCGTAAACCCTGAACCCTGAACCCTAAAACCCTGAACCTAAAACCCCACACCCTAAACCCTAAGCCCAGAACCCTGAACCCTAAAACCCTAAATCCTAAACCCTGAACCTAAAACCCTACACTCACTACACTGGGCGCCAGACCCCGGTGCTGTCATCCGCGGAGCTTGGAGGAAGAAGGTGGCTCTCGGTGTGGCAAGGCAGGTCCACCAAGGTACCCTTCCTCAGCTTGAGGTTATGTAGGGATAATAGAGAAGTAAATGGAAGCTACTGTTTATGGGGTTAACAGTTTAGGTTTAGGGTTTAGGGGTTTAGGGTTTTAGGGCTTGGGTATGAGGGTTTAGGGCTTAGGTTTCAGGATTGAGGGTTGAGGATTTGGGGTTTGTGGGGCTTAGGGGTTCAGAGTTTCAGGGAGTTAGGGGTCAGGGTTTATGGGTGTTAGGGTTGTAGGGTTGCAGAGGTCTTGGGTTCAAGACTCCGTAAGATCTTCCTGAGCCTCTGGTTGCGGGCTTGGGGCCTGGGGAGTGGGTGCAGGGGGGTTACAGCATAGGATTTAGGGATTAGGGTTTCCAGTGTGGAGGGCACAGGTCCAACAAGGTGACGACTGTTTCTCAGCGCACCGCTCAGGATTTAAGGCCAAGGGACTTTGCCCAAACAACTGCTCCAAAATCAGGACAAGCAAGCTCCATGACTACAGTTTGACTCTGATAGGGCCTCTAAACCCTAAACCCTTGACCCTTGACCCTAAACCGCAGGCGTTGGAATTCCCAACACCCTCTTTTCGCCTGCGCTCCTATTGCATTTGCCATTGTTTTCCTTCGATGTCCTTTTTAAAGCCTAAGCTTGAAACCCTGAAGCCTGAACCCTAAACTCAAAACCCTCAACCGTAAATCCCTAACTTACAACATTAACCCAGAACCCTTGCTTTTGAGGGCTGAGATCTAGGATTGGCAAAAAAACTTCTCATCGAATGAAACATAATCTGAACTCGCAGTATCCCCATGAATATGCCCGATAATTTTCGTTTTTGTCCCTTAAATAGCATCCTTTTAGGGAGTTTAGACTATAGCTCAAATAGACTAACACCAGTGTGCAGGCCAACTTGGGATAAGGGGTTTAGGATAGAGGGTTTAGGGATTAGGGTTTAAGGATATACGGTTTAGGGCTTTAGGGTTTAGGGATTTAGGGTTTAGAGCTAAATTAGGGTTTACAACTCTGAGCCCTAAAGCCACTGGACCATAAACCCTGAATCTGTCAGGACATTCGTTCTAGGAGCAGGCCTTCCACTGTACAATTCCTGGATGGGGGGTTTAGCGTTTAGGGTTGCTTGTGTTCAACCCCAAAGCCATTCACGCCCAAACTCTCGAGCCCCAGACTGTTCATCAAACTCCAAAGCCCTGAACCCACAACCCCAGACTTGCTGGTTCTTTGTGTGGAACGAAGGAATGAAAAAGCACGTAGGAACTGGAACTTGCGGCATAATTGGGAATCCAGATAAGGGCATCGCATCCACTCCTTCAATTCCCTACTAACAACCAATGCGTAAGCCCCACTCATGGCTACCAAAAACCCTAAAGCCCTACGCCCGAAGCCATGAAGACCCCAGATCCCACCCTTGTCCTTTTCCAAAGAATAGACAGCACCCTTCATCGGAACTCTTCAAAAGGGGTCTAGGAAGCGATCTAAATGGCTATACCAGGGATTATATAGGGACAGCTGTAGGGATTATTAAGGGAGATACTAGGACTTTAGGCTATAGCCCATATGAGCTATAGTCTAAACTTCTAGTATCCCCCTTAATAACCCCTATAGTAGTCCCCTGTATAATACCCTGTATAAGCCCCCTTTAAGGAGTCCAGACTATAGCCCATATATTCCTTTCAGGGACCATCTGAAAGGACACACTCTCTCAGGCTGCTGCAGCTCCTCTCCCCAAACCTGCTCGGCCAAACTGCCGAGTACAGGTCCGGGGTTTAGGGTTACAGCTGCTAGCCTCAGTCCACAGCTGTAGGCGCAAAGTACAACTTAAGGTTTGCATTTAGGGTTTGGGTTTAGGGTGTAAGGCTTGGTAAGGATAACATCAGGGCGCTTCATGCTAGGGGATGCGCCTACCATCTAGGAACAACTTACGCCTGCTGTATAATTGAGCCTTGTCTCAGCCAAATCTCTTTCTACTGATGTTCAAGACACCTGCCTTCAAGCTGCTGCACCCACAAGCTGCGTCCCCGAACTTGCTGCTTGTAAGTAGGAATGGTTCCCTACAGTAGCACCGATATGAGCTGCCACAATATAGTGTCCGTGTTCTTTTCCAACCCTTCATTTTCTGCTAACAACCCTCAACCCTAAACCGCAAGTAGATTGCAAGATGCCCCGGCGCCGCCTTGACTCGCCACAGTCTGCCCTCCGGTGCGGCACTTTTGGCTGCTGCCTGTGTAGACGCTTGGTTGTAGCTAAGCTATCGTGTGTGCGTGTATATATATATATATACACATGCATATCTATATATATATAGACATATATCTAGCTGCCTATCTATTTATCTATCTAATAAGCATCATAAAAAGGGACTACCCGCCTGCAAGTCAAAGCCCCCTACACGAAAGACTGCAATCTTCCTAGGGCCACATGTGGGGTTCCATGTTAGTTGGCGGGGATGGTAAGAATGTTTCGGTGCCGTATCTTAACCCTGGTTCAGGGTGAGGGGCAAGGTTTCTGGTTTAGGGAGTTGCAGGGCATTAATCCCTTCCCCCTAATGAAACCCCCGACCTGACAATAAATGTTCCCCGCAAAACAAAAAATGCAGAAGATCCTGGCAGACTACCTTGGAAATGGGCCAACTAGGATTTGCCTGACAATGAATTGGGACGATCGTCAGGTGATAAGGAGGGTTATACTAAACCCTGAACCCGGTACCCTAAAGCGCGATTCACAGGGGATGAGAATCGCCTTGAATTCCTAGCTTGTCACTGTTTTCGTATGTCTTGTCTTTTAAGAGAGGTTGTTTATGAAGGAAGTTATGGGGATCTCCTTTATTTCCTGAGGCTTCATTGTTGTTGTCAAAGATGTCTTTATAAAGGGAGTTGCATACAAGAGCCCAAAGGAAATCAAATTAGAACTAAGGATCTCCTTCATGTTCTTGGTCTTTACTGACTTCATGATAAAGAGTAACTGTGTTCCTGTATAATTTTTTGGAACTGCCTCAAACCAAAAAAAATCAGGTCTTATTAGGGAGGAGGCATTCGTGCTTTGGTTTGCGGCTTAAAAAGTGGTCCTTAGCTGAAATGACTCCCTGCTCTAGCAAACCCTAGTGAAGCTAGGAACCCAAGTTTTGGGACCCGTACTATACCCCTCAACCCTAAGCCGCCTTGTCATCCAACTTGATCTCCATCTCCAGCTCCTCGCTGTCACCGCCAGAACCTAGCAGCAGAGCCTTTGGTTAGGTTTGCTGAGCCCATATTACCCTGGGAAGAAAAAAGGATCCTTTTTACATAAATATCAGGAATACCCCTGTATAACCCCTATATCCCCCTTTTAAAGGATCCAGTTTTAGGGTTTCAGGCCCTAAACCCTAAACCCTAAATGAGTCCCTTAGGTTTTAGGGTTTCAGGTTCACAGACGTGGGTCCTGTTGAAGGGCCCTTGGAACAGCAGACAGGCAAGCAAATACCAGAGTCTGGTGATGGTGTTCATAGGGGGTTATATAGGGGTCCTATAGGGTTTATATAGGGGTTCTATAGGGGTTCTATAGGGTTTTTTATAGGGGTTATATAGGGTTTATATAGGGGTTATATAGGGTTTATATAGGGATTATATAGGGGTTCTATAGGGATTATAGATGGTTTATATAGGGATTATATAGGGGTTATATAGGGATTATATAGGGTTTAGGGTTTAGGGTTCAGTTTCTTGTTGTTTGGAATTCTGCCTGCAACTAGGGGTATCGCCAAACAGTTGTCCTTATTTGCCTGTTGATGGTCGCAGATAGCAGCTCACAAGTCAGTACCGAGCAGGACAAAAAATCAGATGCTTCTGGCAAATCATGAGAAATAACTACAAATAACATGAGCTATAATCCAAAGCCCTAGCATCCCTCTTAATAACGCCTGTCATACTGCGCTATTTGATCCCCTGTACAACCCGCCCCTTGAAAAAGTTTGGACAAGCTCACATGGTCCGAATCCCGCACATCACCGTCAGGAAGCTCCTGAGCCTGCACCTAAGCCAAACCACCCCAACCTTCCAAAACCTAAAGCCTAACCCCTAAACCCTAAAGCAACTCTAAAACCAATACCCAAGAGGCAAACCAAGCCTTACTTGTAACAAGGCTTAGGGTTTAGGGTTTGCGGAACCTTTGTTGCAATCAGTTGTAACCACTGTTCGGGCGCCTACACTTGAGCTTCAGCTATAGCTACCCATGAACCGTAAATCTTCCATATTTACTGCTGAAACATCCCTTTATAGCCCCCGAACATACCCAAAATACGCTACTGAGGTATTACCCCTAGGCCCTAAGCTCTAAACCTTAAACCCTAAGCCTAAATCCTAAACCCAAACCCTAAGCCCTAAACTTTAAACCCTAAGCCCTAGACCCTAAACCCTTAGCCCTAAGCAGTAAACCCTAAACCCTAAGTCCTAGACCCTAAACCCTTAGCCCTAAGTAGTAAACCCTAAACCCTAAGCCCTAAACCCAAAGCCCTCAACCCTAAACCCCAAACCGTAGGAAGCCCGGTGAATCTCAGCGCGAGGGGGGAGGATGCTGCCCTCCAAATCACGCACTGTGTCGCCCTCCACTATATCGTCGAAATCATCGCAGACTGAGCTGGAGTGCGGAGAACAGGTACGTCGTCTTCACCATGGCTCTTCAAAGGTCGCTCTGGGCATACCCGTTGAGGGCCCATTCGCGTTGCGGAATGGCCGGCTGGCATCGTCTATGTATGGCTTCAGGCTCATGGCTTAGGATGCTCCATCCAGAAAGTCTACTTTCCTTTGGGCTGGAGGGCTTATAGGAGCTATAGTCTTAACTCGAAGTATCCACTGAATAACCCCGAAAATAATCCCCCCTATATAACCCTCTTTAAGGAATTCAGACTCTGGCTTTCCTTTGGGGTTGAGGGCTTAGGGCTTAAGCATTGCTTCACAAAAAGCAGTCCCGGGGGATGCTAGGAAAGTAGATCCCCTTCAAGGGCTCTTGGAAGGTACCTACTGGCAGTATAGGGTTTAGGGCTTAGGTTTAGGGTTTAGGGATACTAGGGGCTCTACTTTCTAGATCCTCCCATGGGTTTAAGTAGAGATTGTACGCGGACTCTGGGGTTATTGCATAGCGGTTGTACGTGGGTCACGGTGGGAAGTTCACATAGAAGCGTCCTAACAGTCCTCCTTAAGTAGATAGAATATGAGATACATGGGAATCTGATTATAATATACCAAAAACCGTATTCTATCTACTTAAGAGGGACTATACCCCTAAACCCTTAACCCTTAACCCCCTAAACCCTAAACCCCCTAAACCCCCTAAACCCCCTAAACCCCCTAAACCCCCTAAACCCCCTAAACCCCCTAAACCCTATTCCTAATCAAGGCGGACTATAGGGCTTCAGGGAGGTTCCACAGGAACGTTTATTTTAATATTGGGGGCATCAGGCGATGCCTGCTGCCAACCTTTAGGATCCAGGTTGGGTTTAGGGGGTTTAGGGTTTAGGGGGCTTAGGGTTTAGGTGGCTTAGGGTTTAGGGTTGTTTGAGATGAAATTCGTACATGATTTCAGATCCCTGACAGCCTATGGACAGCGGAAACAAAACCTGCGAGCCGCACAAGATCCCCTGCGACACCCTCCGCCCTAAAGTAGATAGAATATGGGGCTTATAGGGATAATGGAAAAGGAAATGGAAACTACTATTCAAGGTTTAGGGTTTAAGGTCCCCCTTAAGCAGATAGAATATGGCTTCGGGTATATTGTAATAAGATCCCCATTTATCCCATATTCTATCTACTTAGGGGGACTATAACTGTAACCCTATTTAGCTAGCTGAACCCCATGAGATGGCTGTGCTACAATTGCTTCAAAACCTGAAATAAAGCCATTTGAGACTATGTTCTGTACCGAATCGCGCCTTGAGTAAGTTAACTCAGAACCCCGCGAACATCATACACTGTAAGCTTAACCCTAAGACCCTGGCCCTAAACGCCCAAACCCTAGACCCGAATTACCCACAGATTAATAGTAACTATCTCCGAATTAGTAGGTATGACTCGTGAAACTGTAGGTAGCTGGAGTTACAGGTAAACCCTATACCCTGAAACCTAAATACTACAGTTGTTTCCATTTTGTCCATTACAAGCGCCATATTCCGCATATCCCCTACATATCCCCTGTAAAAGGCCGGATATATCCCCCAAGGCCTAAGCCTAACCCCAAACCCCCAAAAAGCCCAACCCCTAGAAACTAAAGTAGTTTCCATTTCCGTTTCCACGAATATATATATATACACTGAGCCCTATGTATATCTCCACCCCTAAAAGCCTGAACCATAAACCCTTAAACCCTTAAACCCTAAACCCTCAAATCCTAGACCCTAAAACCCTAAACCCTTAAACCCGTAAACCCTAAACCCTTAAACCCTAAAAAGCACTCGCAGCATGCCTCGCTCCGCCTGCGCCAGGCATCGCGAAACTCGCTCTGCAAGATCCGCCGGCAGCTCCAGCCTCCACTTTGGGAGGGTTTAGGGTTTAGGGTTTTTCGGGTTTTAGGGTTCTAGGGTTTAGGGATTTAGGGTTCTAGGGTTCTAGGGATTTAGGGTTTTAGGGTTTTAGGGGTTTAGGATTTAGGGATTTAGGGTTCTAGGGATTTAGGGTTTTAGGGTTTAGGGTTTGGGGTTTTAGGATTTAGGGATTTAGGGATTTAGGGTTTTGGGTTCTAGGGTTTTAGGGTTTTAGGGTTTAGGGTTCTAGGGATTTAGGGTTTTAGGGTTTTAGTGTTTTAGGATTTAGGGATTTAGGGATTTAGGGTTCTAGGGATTTAGGGTTTAGGGTTTGGGGTTTTAGGATTTAGGGATTTAGGGATTTAGGGTTTAGGGTTCTAGGGGTTTAGGGTTTTAGGGTTTAGGGTTCTAGGGATTTAGGGTTTTAGGGTTTTAGGGTTTTAGGGCTTTAGGGTTTTAGGGTTCAGGGTTTAGGGCTTTAGGGTTTGGAGGGCATTGAGGGCAAGTACAGATTGTATGGTTTGGAGTTTA
>CAJNIZ010000033.1:19093-29879 GCA_905231905.1 Symbiodinium pilosum | reverse complement strand
AGGGTTTAGCGTTTAGGGCTTAGCGATTAGGATGATCCCATTCCTTATCCCCCCCCTGACCGCCAATCAGATCTGTCTGCCAGGCGTCTGAAGCAAGTCTTTGAAGACCTTGCTACAGATTCGGGCTTAGGCTTTAGAGGCTCTACTTTAAGTGGACCCCCCTCGCCCAGTAATAGTGATTACAAGGGATAATAGAAACTATAGTAGGGTCCTAGTATTTTCCCATGATACCACTACTGTATTACAGGGGCGCGGGGTCTTCATAAGCTCTACTGTACTACAAACGGCAGCCTGCTGCCCGACTGCTGCCGTGAAGCAAGGGATGGAAGGGATGAGGAATGCTAGGCCTCCTGATTAATAAGCCAGACATATTGGGGTTATATTGTGGTTATGTTGGGATAATGGAAAATAAAAAGGAAACTACTGTTTAGGATTTAGGGCTTAAGCTTTACGCGGTAATGTAGACCCCTGATTAATGAGCTCCTCCCCTTAATAGGGATTCTACTAGGGAGCCTAATATTAAGGTCATGAAAGGGAGGGGGTTTATTAATCATGGGTCTACATTAGGTGCCAACGGCTAGTGAGGTCTGGGATATCAGGCTTCAAGGTTTTCAGCTCTTGAAGGTTCAGGGTCAGGGTGTGGGGTTAAGGGCTTGGAAGGGCTTAGGTCCTTCGCCGATTTCGCTCGAGGAAGGGTTCATCTCAACGAAGCCAACCAAACAATCTTCGTCTGTAGGTAGCTGGCCTTATCAGACGGTTGTCTCAGGGTCCTCACGTCCCAACTATATGGGAGCTGTAGTTAGAACTCCCATGCAAGCCATTTCAAGGGTAATGTGACAAGTCCCTTGCAATCTGCTTCAGGGAGTTCTGACTATGGCTCATGCAGAAAGTGAATGCAATCTAGTCTGCAATCTGCAAAGGCAACTTCAAGAGACTGTAAGGTTTAGGGTTGATCGTTTAGGGTTTAAAGTTTAGGGTTTAGGGCTTAGGGTTTAAGGTTTATGGTTTAGGGCCTTGGGTTTAGGGTTTAAGGTTTAGGGTTGAGGGTTTGCAGGACACAGCTTGTTTTTTCCTAAAAGCTAGCAAGTAACACAGTGTCACTCACTATCACGAGCTACAGGTGTGGCTATCTGAGTTGGGGGCTATGCAGGGCTTGAGCGTTTGACGCGTTTGCCGTTTCTTCTAGTCCACGCGGTCCCTCACCCCAAAAAGAGCATGAGAGGATGCGGGGAGGGCTGAGGGAGGCCATGCTGTCCTCGTGAGACCATGTATAATCCCCCTTAAGAAGATAGACTATGGGGAAATGGGGATCTTATCATAACATACGCAAAGCCATATTCTGATTTATTCAAGGGGGACTATATGTCATTCCTATGCTCTGGGTACCCTAAACCCTAAACCCTAAACCCTAATCAAGACTTCATCCCCAAGCCCAGGCAACTGTCCCAGCGGATGAGATGCAGCCGGCAAGCATCGATATTGACAACTCGCAGGACTCTGGCAATCTTTATAAGTCGAGCCTCAGCGCATGCCACAGCTTCCTCTTTTTTTGCCGGGAAGTGGTGTCACCGTACGAGGATCCTATGACTTTTGGAGTAGTAAGTGTAGACCACAATAGACACCATTCTGCAACTGAACACCTACCCATGTGTCATCTAAGTGCTGCAGGTTGACATGACCAGGTATTAGGACTGCGGGCCTAAAATCACGAGCGGAAAGAAACGAAATATTCCCAAGCATGTTCTGCCATGATTACGTAATGATTCTGAGGGGATTGTGTTCCGAATACTTGGGCAAGTACAGGCCTGTTACATAACGCATGCTCTTCGTCAGAGCTGTGGTCCTGTTTACGCCCAAAGGGAAACACCTAGGCCTCAAAACTCAGGACGTAAAGTTGCTGAGGCGCATACATGTCTTCATGCTTCTCCAAACGTTCGTCTTACAAACTTAATTTTCACAAGACAGGAAACCCTAAACAAAGCTAGGCAAGGAACCCAATGCTTACCCGCCAAAGCAAGACAAATCGTGTAGAAGGAATTTGGGAGAGGTAACTTGGAACAGGCTAGAGGGTCTAGTAAGCCCCCAAAAGTCAATCCAGGACCCATGCTTCAATCAGCGGTGTCTCTCAAATTGGTGTGTTCTTTAGCTTCCTCGTTCTTAGTACGGAAAAGGGACTGCATTGTACGGGGATTATGTAGGGATTGTATTTCCTTATTCCCTACTAAGAACCAGTAAGTTTATGGATCGTCGAGATACTGGGAGGCACTCACGAGCAGTTGATAGGAGTTTTTCTCCAGGATGATGCCGTGACTAAATCAATCCTATTCTGGCCTGATGATAACCGCCAAGAGGTCTCCACCCTAAACCCTAGGGTTTAGGGTTTCTTGGGTTTTGGGTCCTATGGGTCTGGGGCTTAGCAATCTAAACCCTAAACCCTAAACTAAAGGCAGGAACTTGGAAACATGCGGGTAGAATGCACAGAGCGATTGCAGCTTACCGTGGGAACCCTTTCGAACCAATGTGAGCCGCTAAACATTCTTGCGGCCCACACTGAAACTGTGCTGTTGTTATTACTACGGTTGCTATTATTGTTGTTGTTATTGCTACTGACGTTATTATTGCTGCTATTATTACTGCTGTTGCTATTGCTATTGCTATTTTTGTTATTATCGCTGTTATTATTACTGTATTGTTCCTGGTATGTTAATTGTTATTGTTGCTGCTGCTTATACTGTGTTGTTGTCGGCCGTTATTATGCCTATCAGTGGGATTTCTCAATTTGCAACAACAATGGGGGATGGTCGTAACTTATTCAATCTCTGGTACATTCCAATGAGGCAACTGTTCTAAACTAGCACCCACAGAGCCCCTCCCCACCCCCGAGCCGCGTGCCGTGCGGAAGACGGACGCCGGAGGGGTATTATCCATGTTGACGTCTGGCAGTGACACCAGCAGGATAGAAACGACAACCACTACTTGGAGGGTCAGGGTACTATATGGGTTACAGGGGTTATTATGTTGCTTATGAAGCCCCCCTGACCCTCCAAGTACAGGGCCCTAAACAACTACTACCATCATGGTGAAGGTTATTCGACATCCTGAACCATAAAGGTTGCGATTTTTGGGGCCTCTGTAGTACTAGGGAAGGGGGGTAAGGCTACAACAAACATGGGAAAATGACTTCTAAAAAAAGCCCTTTCCCAGTTGTAGGATGCAAGCAAGTGCTTTCTTGTGATACTGGGACTGCACCTCCCTAAAAACTGGACATCCGCTTGGGGTAGGGTAGGTAGCCCCAAAAGGCCAAGTCAGAGATCTCTTAGGTTTTAGGGTTTAGTAAAGGGTATAGGGGTTAAGGTTTGGGGCTTAGGCCCCCAAGGCGTTTTTGGGGCTTCGCCTTTGTCTCTGAGGCGCATAGGATAATGGAGACGATGTAATGCTATTGCATGGAGTATCTAAGGATGTTACCATTGGCCTCCCTCACACAAACATGGAACCTCCTGTGAGCCATAACCATAGGATGGTAGTGGATGGTTTAGGGTCTTGGGTTTAGGGTTTGGTAGTGGATGGTTGTATGTTTGCGTGGGGCGAGCTCATTGTTCTCACCGTGCGGCACACTCAGATTCAATATGTGCAAAGTGTTAGAGTTTGTCGGCGTGGATTGGTCTGATCCCCGAAAACCCAAGGCCTAAATCCTAATGGTAAGGCCTGGATTCCTGGATCCAACCCTGAATCCAAAGCCCCGAGCCCAAACCAAAAAAGCCCAACCAGTCCAAGGCAAGTTAACCAAGCCTGGGTATGCAAGCTGGACGATAAGTTGCGCTAAGTCTGCCAGAATCAGGACGGCATCGAAACCTGAGTTTGGTGGGTTCTGTTGATAATGAACTGCATCCCGCGGAAGACCTGCAGCCCCATCTATTGAGATTGCACCTAGCCGTTGTGGAGGACTTTCGCCGCGTGAATTCAATCTCAGCATTTGAGTTTAGACTTGGTGCTGCCCCCCGGCGCAACGTGATCACCCTGGACGGTAGGGTTTAGGGTTTAGGGCTCAGGGCGTTTTTCAAACAACTAGGTGTCCCTTACTATCCGGTACAAAATTCTTGTATGGTGTGTTAGAAGGACTTACAACCGAGGTCACCATCTACTTGGGACATCCCCACCCCACGACTCCCTCCAACAGCTCATGAAAGTTTCCACACAAAGTCTCCACCGTCATCAAGAGAAAACTACAAGTCCTGAACCCTAAACTTTTAATGAGAAAACAGATGCTAAACCCTAAGCTCTTCGTGATGAACAGGGCCCTATAAAGACTATAGGCCGGGCTATATGGAGTTCCATGTTAACTTGCGGAAGTGTGCTTACATCCTGCCTTCGCGCCGTCTAGAACTTTCAGGTGCCGTCGCTTGGTCTGGTCTGAGCCAATACAATGATTTCTCAAACGTGCGGCCCCCCAAAATTGTAAGGACTGCGACATGGACCTTCAAAGCCCCAACCCTAAAAATTCAATACCGTCTTTACCACCCCTGCACGTCCAAAACAAAAAACGGGTGCACAATGTGCAAGAACCATGCTGTATATTCTCAAATCCTGCACCCCATTGTTGTTACACCCAAACATTCCTGGACCACAAGTGTTTGCAGAGCCCGAACCTTGCAACCTGCCAGGCAGCAATTCGTAAACGTGGATGGCCCAAAGAAGTGCCTCAGTGCCGGAAGTTGTCGACAACTCCGTTTGGGGTTAGAGTTTGATTTGGGGGATTACGGCTTGGCGTTTACGGATTGGGTGATTGGGATTTCTGCTTGCAGGGCTGATATTGGGGTTTTCTAACGTGAAGACAGGCTACATGATGAGTAGAAGGAGAAGCACTCCCGCTTTGGCCTGTACCCGTGCCTTTACGGAGGCTTTGTTCCTCAATCCTACTCACTTGTATACATGATTTGCGAGCGTAGTAGTGAAATCTGTGTAGGGATGTCCAGGCCGAGGGGGCCAGAGATCAAGGAGTTTCAGTGTAAGGCAAGAGCCAAGAGAACTAGAAAATAGCTTTGGTTGCGTAACGTTACCTGTGAGTACGCAAGGATTGCATTGGCGGATACTATTTCTAATAGTTCAGAGACCTACAGTACAAGAGTAGGGAGCACCTGCACCTGGGAGTCTGCAATTTGGGGTATACAAGAAGACCCTTCCTGCAAGGAGCAAAATCATGGAAACATTTTTGCTCAGCCTCTGCAATCTCGGATGATATCGTTTTGGGATATAATCACTTCCCTAAATAGAGGGACCCCGATATAGACCCCAAAGTACTATAACCCTCATTTATGGGGATCCCCAAAAGGTACCCCCAACAATTTGAAAAACCCCATATGTGAGCAAGTCCTGTTACTGAGCTTTAGACCTCACAGTGCCCAGCAGCCTTCCTCATGACCTGTCCTCCACCTCCACGACCCAAAGACCCCCGGCCCCCCATAATTTCAAATGGGATATTCCAAACTAGGAACCTCATATAAAGAACCTACCAAAAGTCTGATCCTAACTCTCCCCAAGAAAGGTTACAAGAACCCGCTAGATACGACAGACAGACGGAAGCAAGGTTAGCCGGTCACCTTAACACAAAACTATAAGTTAGAATAAGGTGGCAAAGTAGTAGTTTCCCAAAATAGGGGGACCCCATTATAGACCCCAAAATACTAAGATCCTGAATACTGGGACCCCCAAGGTGGTACCCTTAATTTGGGCAAACCCCCAAGTCTCACAAGAGCTTACCAGCAGTGACCACTCAGAGCGACAAATCCGAAAGCTCCGAACCAAGTAGCGCAGAATACTCTGCAACCTATACCTGGACCCTCCAATGTAGTTCCTTTTTGGGTTTGGTATGGTTTTTTAGTTAGGACTAGTATTAGGACTACCAAAAAAAGTACTACACTGGAGGGTCTAGGTAGAGCCTAAAACTTAATCACCCCAAAACCCGAAGCACGTCCGGGATGCTCTCTAAAGCCGTGCATGCCGATCTTCGTGCCCAACCTAAGCCAGCAAACGGCTAGCTCTAGAAGGATTTGGTTGCTCTTCAGATGTTGTAGCGGCAGGTTGCCGGGAATACATATGGCTTCATCGAAGCACATGTTTGAAGTCATCGGGGATATGTCCATACAGTGTCTTTTTGTACGTGATCTGATGCAGCGGAGGAGTACAAAAGCATGGTACGCGAGCAATTCCGGGGACTTTGAAGGATAGCTGGTGGCAGGAAACAAATGAAAATTTCAAGGAATCGCCCTGGCACGGTGGTTTTGTACGCACGCGCGCGGTTTGTCTAGCATGTTCTCACAAATGCACGCATTGTCCGTGGATGTTTTCCCGAAAATCTTTGGGCCCATGAGCCATCGCATAAATGCAATCCTTCTTGTACTGCGCGCATTACAGTCAAGAGCTCTGGCTTGAAAGCTCTGCGTTGCAAGGATGCTCTGGTGGCCGCATGCTTTCGGAGATGCACACTGCAATGGCTATGGTTTGGGAGTGGATGCTGTGGTAACCGGATGCTTGTTATGGTCTGGGCATGCAAGATTTCCTACCACGCAGGCCTCACCCACGGGGTCCAAGAAGAGCCGTGATTTCTGCGCGTCGCAATCTTCGTACCTTTTTTTTCGACTACGCGGGCCACACCCGAAAACCTCAAGCGAAATCGTGGTTTTCGCATGTTAATGTCACCTACTCGCGTTAGCATGTCTTATGGACTTTCTTATGGCAGCCCAGGATGTGGCGAAAACACCCCGCATTCTAGGATAATAACTTCAATCGCAGCCCTAAATAGTAGTTTCTATTTTCTTTTCCATTATCCCTATAATATCCCTATATTCCTCCTATATTCCCCCTCTATTACTATATTGCCACTATCTTGCCCCCGATTGTCCCCTTGGTGCATGTGGAGTTGAGCCGTGAAGCTCGAAGATGAAGAGCACGGAGAAGAGGGCATCAACCTCAGGCCCACATGAGCTATAGTCTTAACTCCTAGTATCCCCCTTAATAACCCAGATAATACTCCCCTATACGATTCCCTATATAACCCCCTATTAAGAAGTTTAGACTATAGTACAGGTAGATACATTGCGACACTTAAGCGTTGTCTGTAATGGTAAGTATTTGGAATGTCAGCTGGTCACGACTGGGGCTTTTATAGGCAGAAACCAAAGGTTCCCTACAGCATCCAAGATGGGCCCAAATCGCGAGCTCTCATATTTCAACCAGGAGTTGGGGGTGTATGTTTTAGGTGGGCCCCCCACCCAGTACTACTGATTATAAGGGATGCCGGTGATTGAGTTAAGGTCCTCTTATATTCCTGTTCTATCAACATTACAGGGTCGGGGGCCTACCTAATGTATATTAGGAATTTTAAGCCCTAAATTATCAGAAGATAGCTTTCTTGATTCTCACAACTTCTACGTTCATCAACCTGCGGGTATCCGTTGGCCTGCCGGTGCAACCACTGCAAGAGTAGAAGTGAGTCTAAAAGGTTTAGGGTTTGGGGTTCCTGGCCTTTGGCTAGCTAGGAATGAAGGAACCGATCCTTGTAGTAATCCCTATATAATGAATTTCTCAATTATTGGGGATACCTCGTTACATTGTCAACACAAGGCACAAAGTAATGGCAACGAGCGCCATCAACATGTCATGGATTCACGGCAGGTCTCTCGGTCAGCGTTGACTTATGCCTGAGCCTGAGCCAGAGGCAGCTTATGGCCTCAGTATACACGAACTCTTTGCCTTGAAGCGGCAAGTCTTGCGAACAGCGGAATGTCATCAATCCTGCTACAGCGTAATGCATGCAACCATCAAGTCAAAAAGGTAAGAAACATTCTAGCCACTCATACCGAGTTGCACTCAAGGATCAACGACCCGTGTACATCCAACCAGTCTACTTTTTGCAAGCCAGGACGGCTGGAGTTGACATGCGACTCTGGAACGCAATCACAACCCAAAGCCCGCAAAGAACCCAAACCCGACCTCATGGTCAGCCAAGGCACAACAATCCAAGCGACATGGTCGTTAGCATAATCACTCCTCATTGCTGCAATGAGGCTTGGGTCAACCTACTGATTCCTTAGAAGGGCGCCCTGGAGTGAGCAGTGGGGAAATTATGAGGAGCCACAATAGGCTTGTCGATTCCTTGCACCTCAAAGCCAAGAAATCCAGGGAGTGAATTGTGGGAACGAATCTTATCCCAGCCCTACTTGAAGGATCAGGGGGACTTAGTAATAGCCTCCAAGTATGCCTCCGCACAGAACAAGGAGGACCTTGCTCTTGGCCTTTCTGGGGATGAGGCGGACCCAGCAGCAGCCAGGGATGCCAGAAGTTTATAACAGCCGAACGAGGACCGCGATATTCATAGCAAAGCCCACCCACCCGGAAAAATTAGCAGAAGCCTGAGCGCGCTGTGCCTAACTTCGATGAATCTCAAAATGTGCACTGTATGGCTTAGGAATCAGGAAGGTACACCCAATCATCGTAATTGCTGGGGAGGAGTGGGTCGTTGTAGCACGCATGGCCCTCACTGCAACAAGAGCACGAGATGCCGATGAAGATTGCATTCATCGAGATCACGACCTGCTGAGATGGTACATGGGAATCCTTAAAGTAATCTATAGGGGGTATGTTGCACAATGTACGAAAAAAGTAGAGGGGCCGAGATCATGGTTTAATCTTATGGGCTGAGGCCTTGAAAGCAAAGGTGAAACAGAAGCTTGCTTCGGTTCGGAGGACATCCAGGACTGGACGGAAGAAGAAGCAGCTAGATGATAATTAATGGCAACTTTTAGAAATAGGGGGGGGTAACCCTAAACCCTGAACCCTGGCTTTGGGTTCCCACTGCGGTATATTGGGTGATCTTCATGTTGAAGCACTATCACCTGATTCTCGCAGAGGCTGACACAGGAGAGTTGGCTGTACTAACCCAGACCCCTGATTAATAAACCCTCTCCCCTTAATAAAGATTACAATAAGGAGCCCAAGATCAAGGTCCTTAAAAGGAGGGGGTTTATTAATCAGGGGTCTACATTAGGGCCCCGAAGAGCACCTAAACGCAAGAATGCTACGCCCTTCCTCTATAAGACAGAAATCTGCACCCCTGAACCCTAAATGAACCTCAAATTAACCCTCAACCAGAACCTCATATTGGGGATCCTGATGTTTCTATGATCTTCTGGGCTGCTCCGTAAGCTGATCGCTAGACCAGGAGGCCGAACGCCAGCAGTAATACGAGAACCTAGTTTTTCAATATCAGTTAGGTCTATCTCAGGTATCCTGTACCGTAGCTAGACAAAGAGTCTAACACCATAATGTTGGTATAGGCCCGTTTAGTAGAGTGCAGGAGGCTGGGCACCTAGGAATACTCAGGACACCCAAAAGCCCGTCTGTAATTAATTGTCCCGGCGGTACTGATGCTAGAAGCCTTTGTGGCATTCATGTCTTCTAGATTCTGGCAACTTAACCCACTCCTAAACCCTCAGCCCTAGGAGGTTTAGGGAGCTTGGGTTCAGGGTTTACGGAATCCTCAAGCCCTTATCTCCTAAATCCTGCACATCCTGGAACCTACCACCCCGCTGAGGGCTTGGCTGCCATCATGGTGTCGACCGTCAGCTCCAAGTTCTGACTTGAAAACAAATCCGCCACCTCCGCTGTGGCAGGCTTCATTTCAAAAGCTTTAGCATCGCCTCTTGGAACCCAAAAGTTGCCAGAGTACTGGTAATTCCTTCATATAACCGCAATCCAAGAGATGATAGTGGGCTTCAAACATTTCGAGTCTGGTGTAATGAAAGCAGTTCGATTTTCCAGGGTATGAGTTTCCATAGCATGTGAAGTAAATGTAGCATGCAGACCAGTTTTCTGCAAGGTCTTTGTGGAATAGGTCTGTAAGCAGCCTGCGTTGCATTGTTTGTGCCGCTGCGTGACCCCTAATTAAATCCTGAACCATGTCAAGCTGGGGTGCGAAATGTGAGAGACAGGAAGAACGCAGTTCACAACTCTTGACGGACCGCATCAAATTAACAAAACATGAAAAGCTTGTTCCTTCAGCTCTTGCTTTTGGGAGTTCCGTAAATCCTCGCCTTCCTAGCAGGTTCCAAAAGGGTATTCTTACTATTCTTACGATTATGATATTATTACTACTATTACTACTGAAATTATTACTATTATTGCTGCTATTACTATTATTACTATTATTATTATTCTGATTCTTATTCTCCTCATCTACTTGTTTCAAAAAAGGAGTGCGGAACCCATCGGAAGACTGCCTTGAGGCACAGGTTCCTCCGCTTCCTGGCTTTCTGCTGCAGCCTCGGAAGCTTGGCACTCATCCTCTCCCCGATAAAATTATGGGTTTAGGATTTAGGGTTTAGGGGTCAGTTTCGGGGGAGGGGGTTCTGATTGACTGCAAACCACTTTGGCGTCAGGGGTCCTTGCAGAGATTGCTAACAAAGATGTAAGCGAATGCTGCAATTCCTGACAGGAGCACGCATACACGCAATCTGCAACTCCCCTCAGAGCCCTTAACCCTAAACCCTCAACCCCAAATCCTCAAGCCTCAAGACCTGAGAAGATTTGGAGCACAGACGCAGACTTCCAAGACTGAAAAAGGTTGGGAAGTTGGGACCTAAACCCCTTGCGCTTGCCACTCTTGATGCGGAACTTCCAGGTCGCTTCACCTTTATATATATATATATATATGGGTGGTTGTCAAAATTATGGTCCCTTTTTGGGTCCCTATTATAATACGGCACCTAATATTTAAGGTACCCAAAAAAGG
>CAJNIZ010000033.1:439-18993 GCA_905231905.1 Symbiodinium pilosum | reverse complement strand
ATATATATATATATATGGGTGGTTGTCAAAATTATGGTCCCTTTTTGGGTCCCTATTATAATACGGCACCTAATATTTAAGGTACCCAAAAAAGGACCATAATTTTGACAACCACCCATATAGCCCCGGAAGGGCCTAGATGTATCCAAGCGTGAGAAGGTCTGCAGAAGCACAGCAGTGCACTGCAGAAGCCTGAATACCGGCCCATATTCTTCCCGGCATAACAACTACGAAGCTATGATATAAATTCACCCGAAAGCCCCTTCTCCGCGCTAGATTAATCATTCTAAGCCGCCCACCTCTGCTGGTTGTACTCATCTGACAGATCAAACAACCTGCGCCAGCGGGAGGGAAAATGACAACGATACCCGCAGTAATGATACTGACAGTAGTAGTTGAAGTAGTATTAGGGGGACTAGGAAGCATTTAAACCCAAGCATCTAAATATTGAGGTAGGGGTTCTTATTGTAAAGAAATTAAATGCCTATAGTTAAATGGTTCCTAAGGTTCCTAAGTAGTAGGAATCGAAACAGTGACCATAAAGCTTGCACTGGTGCACCAAAGCTAGGACGAAGTGGGTTGCACACAGATATTGCGACTGCTCCTCGGGGTAGATGTGTACTATATGCAATGGCAACGCCGTCGTCGCAAGGGCGTCAAGCTTATCCCTCAGGCGAGCTCAGCAGACATGGCTGAAGCCAAAAGGGCTCCGATATATGTCCTTCTTGATATACGCCGACCTGCTAGTCCCAAGCCTCCTCAGTTGCAAGAATTTGTTCCCCAAGCCGTAAACCTGACACTACTCCAATTGAAGCCCTTCGCGCCTCTGGAGGGCTTCTTTCCTTGGCAGTGCGCTAAGCTCGGGGCTTTCTCATGGGGGCTTTGGCGCGTTTGCTCACACAGAATCCTATCTGCAAAAAGTTGAGATCTGCAGTTTCCTGCGTGGCAAGCGAAGTCTTGTATAGGCCGTGCTGCTTGTTTGGGAAATGCCGCAGAGAGGAAGCTTAAGCTTTGGCCTCAAGCCCCCGGCAGCTCGCGATATTTCTTCAATGCCCCACTCCCACTCCCCCTGTACATCATGTGCTAGACCTACATCTTAGCATGCCGAATGCATTCGAGATACCACAGCTGACAGTTTCTGACGGTTTACATTAAGCACAGGAAGGGGCCGTGTTATGCCAAGGAACAAGGATTGCAACACGTTTTCGATTCAGATTTAGTATAAACCCTATATAAATCGTATATAACCCCTATACAACCCCTAAATACCCCCAGTATTAACTACCCTATGTTCCCAGTATCCATTTCATTTTTCATCTTCTTTTCCATGTGATTCTCCACTATGGGTATAGGGTTCCCCTGATCAGCCTGGGAGTCCACATTAAATCCTCGTGCCCTGACTGCCTTGCCATTCCCTAACATCAGTCCCCAAGGGATCCAGAAGTTCCCATTCTGTTAAGGAGCTTAAATTAACGTACTATAATAAGGAAACTGTATTATTTACAATGTACCCATATTATGGTAACTTAATGCAAGTGCCTTAACAACAACGCAGAATGTTATCCGCTAGGCAACCTGCAATTCTAAACTGATTCCTACAGCAATACGTACTCGCGTCACCTCCTCCTTTAAAATGCCGCAACAAGCATGCAACAAGAAATGTGACGGAAACACCGAGTCACGCTTTAGAAGTCCCTTTCCGCACCATAAGGATCCCGACCCAGGTTTCCACATTGAGCTATAGTCTTAACTCCTGGTATACCCCCACATAATCCCATATTAGTCCTCTATATAATGCCCTATATCACCCACTTTAAGGAGTTTAGACTATAGCTCACATCATTTTAGAATCCCGCGTCGAACTCAAAGCCTTGCAGCCCGCACACAAACTCTAACCCCAGACTCTTAACAGTCACTTACAACCATGCATGGCAATCTCCCTAAACAAGGGGACCCCAATAGTGGAGAATCAATTGGAAAAGGAACATGGAATGGAAACTGGGTTTATGTAAGGACTCATACGGTAATAGTAGTTGCCCTAAATAGGGGGACCCCAATATACACCCCAATATACTATAGCCCATCTCATAAGGGCCCTGACTTCCCAAGGCCCCTTTTGGAATGAAGGAGACCCTTTGTCTTCAAGGTTTGTGGGTTTAAGCACAGGCTGAACAGACTCTCTGCCATCCCACAGCTGGAATTCAGCGAAGTCATAGTAGCTATAGTCTAAACTCCTTAAAGGGGGGTTATATAGGGGATTATATAGGGGACTACTATAAGGGTTATTAAGGGGGATACTAGGAGTTTAGACAATGGCTCATAGTAGCATCAGGAATAATACGAGCAGCGACACCTCCACAAAAGGACACAGTACTAGCAGTAACAACAGACGCATGTGGCACAACAAGATTTGCCAGCTTGAACTTGAAACGGTGGCCATATTGATGAAAACACACGAAAGTACCACTGAAGTTTCCCACACCTTTGAGTCCAAACGGTTCGGGCATATTCGAAAAATGTACCAAGACCCCATGCAGTTCTTCCAAGGCGCTTCAAGTCCCTCGCGCTGTCCTCAAATGTGGCAGTAAGTGTGGTCTGCGTTCTGGTGTTCTAGTGCCCCAAGCTCAAGGAGCAAGCACAAAAACGTGAAACCGTGAACAAACTTGCAGCCCCCAGGACAGGGGGAAGATCCAAAAAGCAGGAAAACCATGCTATAAGTAATAGTTTCCATTTTCCTTTTCACTATCCCTATATAACCCCAATAGAACCCCAATTGAACCCCCCGTATAACCCTAGAATATATCTCAACTATTACCGGTATTGCTACCATTTGGGAGCGATGTACGGCAGACGGGGATCTGATAAGGATCCACTGGAGTGTCAGGGGGACTTAGTAATCAAGTAGGTTAATAACCCCTATAAAACATCTAGTAACCCTAATTCTCCCCACTATTCGCCTACTTCCTAACTCCCCCTGACCCTAAACTCTAAACCCTAAACCCTGAACCCTAAACCCTAAACTATAACCTACAAGTAGAGGGTTTGGAGGTTGGGATGATGGGATTCATGCTTTCTGGAGGCGGCATAGATCGAGAAGACAACACCATACATTTGGGGTCTAGGGTTTAGGGTTAGTTAATGGGCAAACGCATTAGGGATTATATAGGGGTTATATGGGGTCATAAAAGGACTATTTACGGATTCTGTAGGGAGTATATAGCTCTTAGGAAATGTTTCCCCCAGTAACGCAGAATCAAATGGAAGGCAAGAGGTTTCTGTCTGGGCTTATGGGGTAGTTTCCCTGAATAAGAGAACCCCAATATAGTATGACACAAAAATACTACAATCCTTATTCTAAGGACTCCCAAACGTACCCCTAATTTCGGGAAGCATCTACATTCTGAACCTTTAAGACGGGGTTGTGTCCGGCGACGCGTTCAAAAAACAACTTGTAGCTTATTAGCGATAAAGGAATGGATCTCAACGTAATCCCTGTAGACTCACTAGCTCTCCTACGAATCCAATTCTTACAAACATTAAAACTCCATTATAGGTTAAGACTCCCAAATTCTGGTCCAACCCTAGGTCGGCCCAATGCGAAACACTTCTATTGTGGTATTTCCAAGAATCAATGGGACATTACCTGGCTTTGACTTGTGCTTTCCCTACCAAGCTAGGTCCATGCTAAGGGCCCGTAGCTCTAAGCAGCAGGACGAACATGAGCTACAGTCAATATTTCCTACACAATTTAACGGCATGGGTTTCTTATTAGGGACTATATTAGGGACCATACTAAACTACAAGAGGGACCCCTATGTCCACTGTTAAGGGCCCCTTAATAAGGCTAATATTGACCCTAGCTCATACGAAGACAGGGTTCTTTGCATTTGTGTTGCCAGATATCGAGTGCAACAGCGGCTCCCAGAAACGGTTCAGGGCTTTGGGCTTAGGGGCGCCACTAGGAGTTACATTACGCACCATGTTACCCTACAGTTTCACTTCTCCTCGGGAGCCCTAATCTGGGTTGCTGTTAAGGAACTTAATTTAAGTTACTATATTGGGGAAACCCTATTATATACTATATATACCCATTATGGTAACTTAATTTAAGTTCCTTAACAGCAACCCAGTAATTCCTTCCGCAGCTCACGCTGGATTCTAGTTTTTGAACCAACTCTTCCTCGAGTCTGTGAGATGAAAACTAACCCAGACCCATGATTAATAAACCCCCTCCCCTTAATAGGGATTATAGTAGGGATAATGGAAAAGAAAATGGAAACTACTATAGTATATTGGGATTATATAGGGGTCATATACTGATAAGGGGTTTTTAATAGGGATCCTAATATTTAGGCCTTTAAAAAGAGGGGGTATATTAATCATGGGTCTACATTACCCCTTCAACAGTCACTACGGGTACACCCGCGTGATGCTACTACAGGTACTGCGGCCATCGCCGTCCGCTGAAGATCCTGCGTGACCCCTGTTTACTGCAATACCATAATTTACACGGTGTAAGGTATTTAGGGCCATAAAGGTTTATTGGGATCCATTTAGGCAATAGTCAGGCAAAAGCGTTAATGCTATCAGTTATCACAACGAGAATTCCGTGCATGCCAAGTGGCGTAGATGGTCTTCTCCACCGAATCGCCTTCCAAGGCAACTGCACTGTCTTTAAATTCAATATGGAACTGGTAGCGCAAACACCGTTATGACAATAGCACTTGCAAAAGAATATTACCATAGTCAGGATAATGACCGGGGATTCTTGCCGGGCTTCCAGCCCTCACATGAAAGTCTCAAATGGACGACAGTTGCTATTAGAACAAGTTTCCCCTGCTGCGGAACCCACAGTTGAAATTCCTGCATTTCCGTTGGTAAGGGACCCTTTATTACTGTCATTATTGTCATTATCAGTATTGTTGCTTGTTATCATTACTATTATTAGTAGTGGCAACCCTCAAAAAGAAAAGACCCACGCGGTATTCCCTGGGCCTCCTCCTGATTTGCGCGCTACCTTGGCCATGAGCCAAGAAGATAGGGACGACAAGGTGTTTAGGGTTTAGGGTTTAGGGTCAACAAGGATAATAGGGATTCTGGCTATAGGGATTTGGGGAGAAATGTTTGGAGCTAAGGGACTCAATTATCCTGATATTAAACCTCCCCACCGCCCCTAATATCAAATACTCCCAATATACACCCTAATGAAAGTATTTCATATTAGGGGGTGTGGGGGGTTAATATTAGGGGGAGGGGTTTACTCATCGCGGGATTGCGGCAGATCCAAATTGGGGTGGCTTCGGTTACTAACGCCCCCTTTTTCGTCGGGAAGTCACGCTTGCAAGGTTAAACTTGCGCTCCCAACAGCTGCCTCAGAGTTGGAAGGGTTTGGGGCCTGGGATTACGGGTTTAAGCTTTTGGCGATGTGGCTTAAGTTAAAGGCTTGAGGCATGTCAACGCGTAGATTGCATGCGAAACTACGATGTCTGCAAGGCTGCGCACCAATAGTCGCGAAATGATCCGTCTCCGCCAGTACTTGCCTCAAACCATACCGGCAGATGAAAATTCCCGTTGAATTCGGCTTAGAATGTAGGATTCAGGGCGTGTCCAAGTCCAAGAACAGGCCGCCTTTGAAAAGTACGATCTGAGGCTCCATTCCCAAAAGAGCCAAGCTCGTGCAGACCTTTTCTTTCCGCCTGGCATAGGGGTGTCCGAAGCATAGATACTATGATCCTTAACGCAAGGGGTTCCAAAAGGCGCCCAACTGGGGATATAAATATCCTTAGCAAAACTTATAATCTAACAAACCCTAAAGTTTGGCCCTAAATCGCGGGTGATCCCTGCACGAATCCCTTCTGCAAGTTCCTCAAAACAATTCACATAGAACCTTTTAAACAAGACCCTGACTACATTATTGGGGGTAGGGCGCTTTTTCATGATCTTTGAAGACATGCCCTTGAATCCTAAACTTCAAAGTCAAACACCGAAACCGTATACTCTCAACTTAAAGGCACAAAAACCTTACAGTCACGAAAACAACACTCAAATCCCTAACTTAAAAACAACACCTGAGCCTTGACCGGGGTTATGATGATGGGAAGAGAATTAATGTAGGGGCCTGAATGATTACAAATGCCATTTTGACAATACCAAGGTATCCAAGACCTGACTCTTTGTAACTATCCCTACAAGCCACTGCGCAAAGCATGGCATTCCCCACATGATCCTCCATTATATTCCACTAGGCGTGATCATTCTAGCCCCCAAACTCAAGACGAAGGCCGCCCATCTACATGGCGATGGCAACAGGTCAAGCTAGCTGGTCCCGCCTCGGAACAGCCGATAGGCCCGGCACTGGAGCTGGTCTTGATTCTTGCGCGGAACACCACCGGAAAGGGCACCGACCTGGGAACCTAGGGCTGCCTTCAGCAAGAAAGTTAGCGGTTTTTGAAAGGAGCCTGGCTCCCTGCGCCGCTGGCCTGGGTTGGCTGGTGCGGGGGCCGCATCACTCGGACGCCTTCGCGACCGTCAAGCAAGCTCCCAGGAGGAGGTCACGCTGGACACCGGGTCTGACCGCACACGCTGCTTCGGACCGATGAGCTTCAGGGGCTTCTAGCATCTGCCAACAGTCTTTAAAAGGGGCTCACAGGGCAGACCGGCTAAAGATTGACAGGTCCATGAAGCCTTTACAATCCCTTCCACAACGACAGCAAGAAAAGTAAGAAAGATGTTGTTGACCAAGATGGACCTCCCTGAGTTTAGGTCCTAAAGTCTGAGAGGAATAGGTTTGGCTGACTTGGCCGTCTCAGACGGCGAGGGGGGGATGATGAAGGAGATGGCGTTCCACAGTCAGGTCCTAGCCGCATTTCGCACAGAACGATGTGCAAATGCACGATCTCTGAAGCCTAACCATCACTGCCACCGCGCCATTTCACGGCGAACCCTAAAACCCTAAACCCCAGGTCCTAAATCCTAGACTTTATACACCCATCTATATATTATCTCTAAAATGAAATCCTAATATTTTGGGCCCCTACATTCCTTTTCATTCAACTGAGGCCCAAGCCACACCAGGAGAGCCAGGAGACATCCGCCCCTCCAGGTTTCAGATTTAAGTTTTAGGGTTTAGGGTTTGGGGTTTAGGGTTTGGGGTTAAGGTTCAGGGTTTAGGGTTTAAGGTTTAGGGTTTCGGGTTTAAGGTTTAGGGTTTGGGGTTTAAGGTTTTGCGACCCTTTAGTGGCACTGCCGGGTTTAGGGTGAGATCCCCGCTTGTTGACTTCAGTAAGGGGAATGATATTCAGGCCTATGGGGAGGGCATGCCCGTTTTTGTGGTAAACCTCAGGTCGTTGACTCTACAGATGAACATGCTCGCGCTTGCTAATATGGCTTAGATTAGTTTACCGTACAATCATGGCCGGAGGCCCGTAACCTGGGACTTATTGTTCAGGTTTCGATGCAAGCTCTAAACCTACGACCTTTTTCCTCGTCTTCCTAAAGTTTGCACTTTAAACATTGAATGCTTCTGCGTGAGCGAAGAACTTGAAACCATAAACTTCAACTTGAAAGCGCAGCCCCTGCGGATGAACCCTAGACCCAACCCAGAAACCCTAGACCCGAAATCCTAAGCCCGAAGCCCCTAAACCTGAAGCCCCACGGAACCCCTCAACCCTCAACCTGTTTTCGGCGGGGCCCTCAGGACTTTCGGGATAGGGCTTTAAGCATCCTCCCAGACTATAATCAATCTAGGTTGGGTACCTCCCCACCCTGGGGTTTAGGGTTTAGGGTTTAGGGTTCATATTGGGGTAATATTAGGGTTCTATTGGGGTTATTTCGGGAATAATGGAAAAGAAAATGGAAACTATAGGGATTATATAGGGAATATTAGGGTCTGGGTACCCCCCCCACCCTGTAACCATCCATATTAGGGGCCATGTTAGGGCTAGATATAACTATATTACAAGTATTAACTGGTAAAGAGACGGGGCAGTACCCAAAATCCAGCCCTATCATGCTCCTAAGCTGTATGGCTCCAGGACCGTTCATCGATGAAGCGCATTTTGAAATTTGAGAAAAAGCTTCGCGAGTGCGGACGCCAGAACCTCCTGCAGAATTCTACAACTTACATACTCCTCACTGCCGCCCTCAAAGAAAGGAATCCCTTCAAGTAGACCCTAAACCCTAGGGTTTAGGGTTTAGGGCTTAGGGTCCCAAACCCTAAACCCTCCAAGTAGTCCCCAGCTTCATGGGCATGGGTGTGCCGCCCTACTTTCCCAAGGCAGAGTCATCAAATCCTGATAACTCAACACTACTGGATTGCTCTTAAGGAACTTCAAGTAAGTTACTATAATGAGGAAACCGCATCATTTACTATACACCCATATCATGGCAACTTCAGTTAAGTTTCCTTAACTTAGTTACTATAATAAGGAAGCCCCAATGACATCGAAGCCGGGATGATACAGGGATTTATAGGGTTTCGGGCTTCCCAAAATTAGGGGTACTCTTGTGCAGATCCAGATAATGAAGATTATTGTACTTCGGTTTAGGGTTTAGGGTCTATTTTGGGGTCTCCCTAGGTATACCCTAAACCCTAAACCCTAAACCATCGAGGTGTGGAATCCTTTCGCAGGCCTTCGCTCTGTAGCCAGGGCTCTGATCGCCTTGTCTTTCAGAAAAAACTTCCAGGTGGTTCGTAAGGAATACATGCATGGTTCCGCACAGTAGTCCCTAAAAATCCGTAAGGTAATTCCTATACCGCATTTACCTCATTCCCTTATAACCACTGAAGGGACAGTTAGCACAAGCTTTGGGAGTCTTAGGCCTGAGCTTAGGGGTACCCAGAGAACTTCAAACTCGTTTGTTGAGGAATGCGGTGTTGCCTCAGGTTAAGAGATGTCATGGAACTTACAGCATACACATTTGTAAAGTCAACCATTCAACAGCTTCAGCGCCTTTGCTATTTGCAGCTTGTTGGCAGCGGCCTGTTCCCCTTAGCAACACCAATTTGGTTGCTGTCAAGGAACTCACTTACAGTAAGTTCTAGTGATGAGGAAACCAGATGGCTACTATGTATTCTGGTAGACTTACTATGATGGGGGGCAACCAAATAGAATACTATATATATATATATACATACACACCCATTATGGTAACTTAATTTCAGTTCCTTAACAACAACTCATGACCACCGAACGGACAATAGATTGGAGGATGCAATGCTTAGGGATGGCAAACCCCTGACCCGGAGTTCAATCGCGCCAAGCTCCCCATGAGGTTCCGTTTTGCCCCACCAGTCCTTTTGGCAACAACCGTACTTATAGTTTTAATCATAGTAACCATCATCAAAGTAATGATGATAGTAGTAGCAAAATGTAGTCTTCCCCCCAAAAACAGCGCTGGGAGTGCTGTTCACAAACAACACTGGGCTCCCAAAAGGCAGAGCAGGAGTATCAGTTGCAGAAGATCCCTGAGGTCATGCGCAGGATGGTGATAACCTTGCTCTAGGGAGCACACGCCCCTGCATGACCTCATCATGATCGGGGACTTACGACGACCTTCCGAACTTCTGGGCAAAACATTCAACTCAGCATTGGCCAAACCCATCCCTAAACCCAAAGTCCAAAATCATTGTGCTCATTACTCAGACCTCTATAGATGAGGCTGCAGGCCTTCGTTCGAGTGCTTGTGGACATGCCAGTTGGCCTGGGCTCAGGGACCAAAGTCGGGTTTGCAGTCTTCTGTATAGGCTAGCAGGTTTGAGGTTTCAAATAGGGTTCCGGATTTAGGGATCTAGGATTTAGGTTTGAGATTTAAGGCTTTAAGCCTGGGGGTCTATGGTTCAGGGCTGGGCTTTCGCGGGGTTCCTTCCATCCAAGTCAGGGATACTAGCTATGACTGATGTGGTGCGTATGGCGAAGATACAGAAAAAAGCAAGGCCATACTGTCGGGCCATAGTTTGGACGGCAATCATAATGACCGCCCTAGCCTGTATAATCCGCAGGACACCTGCGTTACTTTTGAGGCCTTTCTTGGAAATGTGGAAGGGTGTCTACACCCTCGGAATCGCTTTTGGGAAGTCCACATCTAGGAGGATATAAGGTGGACCACTGATTTGTCAAATGCCCGGATGACAGTTTACTACGGTGAGTCCGCTCACCTTGGAACTTTTGTGAGGTACACAAGGGGCTACACGCCGCTCAACCGAGGAAGAAAAGGGACCCTACAAAGGCTATTCTGAACACGGAACCATATCGTTCAGAGCATAGGGTTTGGGATGTACTCTAGGGGTTTGGGAGCCTTGGCAGACAATAGCACTGTTCCTGCGTGCCCCTTGCAACGGTCTGTCCACAAAGCACGCTCTACGTATTGAGCCGAAACCTTGAACCCTAAACTCCTAACTCCTAGCCCTTACACTATCTAACCCCTGAAGCCAGAACTTTCCAAACCCAAAGCCCACCAAACCCTAACCCGAACCGTGACATCTTGCAAGACGAAGGTAGCTGGGAGCCCCCTCAAAAGCCGTGGGAGGCTCTAGGATCGCTTTGAGTACCTGGGAAAGGCTTCGGGATTATGTAGGGGTATATAGGGATTATACAGGGATAAGGGAAAAGAACATGGAAACTACAAAAGGGCCAAGGATTTGGGGCTCAGGGTTTAGGGTGATGGGTTTGCGGTTTGAGGTTTGGGCTTTAGGTTTCAGAGTTTGGGGTTTAGGGAGTTGGGACTTGTGGCTAAGAGATGTGGGACTTAGGGTTTCTTTTTGACTGGACCTTTTCTCCAACCCCTGAAGATGTCTGGATTGGGGTTCAGGGGTTGGGGTTTTGGGGCTTTAAACCCTCAACCCTAAACCGTTTAGGGGGGTTTAGGATTTGGGGTTTGGGGCTTGGATTCTTGAGAAGCTCAAGGGTTTCTCCCATGGATGTCGCCGTAGGAGGCCTAAGGATAAAGAGTGGTCATAAGAGGAGTGTGGGGGATTCTTGCTGTGCATTCTATATGGTTTAGGGTTTAGGGTTTAGGGTTTAGGGTTTAGGGTTTAGGGTTTAGGGTGGGTCATTTTCCTAGGCCTTGTGAAGACCCATAACGTAGTTTCCCAAAATAGGGGGACTCACTATAGACCCTAATATACTACAGTCCTTGTTACTGGGACCCCCAAAAAACCATAAATCTATAAAGGCACGTGCTGAATCCATGGGTTTCTGTGGCTTCTTGCAGGAAATCTGAAAGGCTTTAAAATTCTGTTTGCAAGGTAGGGATACTGTGAGGTGTAGGCACTTTGTAGGGGCATTGTGGCTTGCAGATCAATAAGGATTTTGACTCCTCAAGGGAGTTGGGGCTGTGGGGGGGGATTGAGGTTTAGGGAAAAGAGCTTAGGGCTTTAGGAGGAATGAACTGCATGATGTTGCACGGGAGCTTCACATAGTGTTACGGGGCCTGGAAAACGCTTGTCTGCTTGCTGGCCACCATGCCCTGCAAACCCCAAGCAAGGTGCTTCAGATTTGCAAGGACTGGAACCAGAAGTTGTGAGTGTTACGAGGGTACTGGGCATGTGCAGGACGACTACAGGAGTTCAGAGGACTACAGCTCCCATATCTGCTACCAAAATCAGCCTGCCACAAGAAGGCCACAAGCAGTCCATCATCTCGGCAGGACTTCATAAAGCTTGAAGACAGTTGGCCTTCCAGACCCTGTCTTCGGGGGTGTCCAGAGTGCCGCAACTTGCGTGAAAACTGCGACCGAGACCACTGAAAATTCAATCACACAAATACTCACCTTGGCTATACCGTTTGTCTGAGTAAGTTCTAGCTGCCTTCCTTCTACACTGAGCAGCACTCCTTTCGTGCTTCTTTCAAGTCATGATGACTACCACAACGTCTATCTTGTCTCTGGAGCGCCTACTATAGCATCCCAAGTTCTGTTTTAGTTTATAGGCACAGCATACCCTACCTCAGACATCCCTCAAAACCCTATTCCAAGTCCTTGGGGCTTGGGACCCTGTATCAAGGGCCGTTGTCAACCGTAATCCCTAAACCGTGAGCCCTACACCAAAACCCGAATCCCTGGGCCCAAACCCCAATGCCCATAGTCCCCCTTAAGTAGATAGACTATGGGGCATATGGGGATCTTTTTTTAATATACCCAAAGCCATATTCCATCTACTTTAGGGGGACTATACTCTCTCAGCTGTTGGGGTGTCTCCCTGCCATCCCTGCATCTTTTTGGGCCCTGCCATAGTTTAAAGTCCCCCAAATGAAGCAGCCCAGACTGAAGACCTCTCAGGCGCAGACCGATGCCTGAAGTCATAGCAATAGCAATAACAGCTTAGGGAACAGCAATAGTAATAGTCAGATTTACTGTACACGTGATCGTTATATGCAAATTAATGCTGATAGAAATAAAAATACTCCTAGTCACACTAATCGCAATACTAATCGAAATAGGTTTTGTAATGGATCTTAGACGAGCGATAGTAACCTTGAGGCCGTTTTGGGGCTTTGGGTGGGCTTGGTAATGAACAGGGCCATGCAGTTAACACGAAAAGTCCTGCATGACCAGCATAAACAGAATACCATACCTATCAATGTATGTGGTACTGTACTTCCGGTCAGGCAGGATACTTCGCAGCAACAATATGGCTTCTACGGTTGGGATGAGGGAGCTTGGAAGATTTCACAAAGTAAAGGGCTCCTTCAAGGGCCTTGGTTAGATTTCACAGGGAGACCACAGCTTCGAAAAATGGCCATACTGAATCAACGCCATGTCTCTATTCTTCTATTCACATTGGCAACTTTTGCTTCTGGGCAAAGTCGTCATGGGAAGGGCGTGTTGCTCTACAGTGCTGAGTCCATTGCGGTACGCGCATCCAAACAGAGAATCATACATGAACCTGCACGCAGACTTACAACGTAACAGGGCCCTAAACCTTAAACACTTTGTCGGATGTTTATTGGGAGGACCCTCCACCCTATAATAGTGGTAGAATAGGACTACAAGAGGACCCTAATATGATCCCTAGTATCCCTTGTACTCACTTTTACTGGGTGGGGGTCCACCTAGTATATATATATATATGTATATATCGGACCTTAATCCTATCCATGGATGAAGTTGGCAACTAATTCTGAGAACAACAAGCAACGATTATTACTAGTATTACTACTATTATGGCTACTGTTACTATTATATAGTATTATTACTGTAGCCCTTCCGCATTAGCTCCGCAGCATTATCTTTGAAAACCATCCGCTACGGACAGACAGGACTTCAACAAAAGCCCTGGCAAACCAAAGGCATACAAAACACAAGCTCCAATGCTTTCGTTTTTGAAGACATGGGGCATCCTTTTGTAAATGCTCAATTGTTGCGTGATGTCTTCACCCACAGCCCCATCTGTCACTGCAAACTGTTGCAGGTAAACTTCTGTTGTACGGTGGGTCTCGTAGAAGAATTGTGATTAACAAAACTTGTCCGAAAGCCCGCCCTCTCTCCTTTGCCGCATGAACCATGAACTCGTTCTTGTATCACTATAGTACCATATACCCAAAGCCTGTTCTAGTTTTTCAGGGTCCTAGAAAACCCTCTCCTATTCCAACTACATGAGCATATCTCAACACAATCCCCTGAACCCTAAACAAGGACCTCCATAATCCCCTCATAATTCTCTCATGATCCCTATGTATCGTTTGGGTCAGTAGGGGCCCTTTTTCGAAAATCCTAAACCCAGGGGTATAATAGGCCCCTAAACCCCAAACTATAATAGGCCCCTGTAGTACCCGTAGGTGCCTGAAGCTCTGCTTGGCTATCCAAAACCCTCGTAAGCCTCGGCTCAGCTCTTTTGTTGCGGGGAGGGTGGTAATTTTGGCATGGCTTAAGGTTTAGGAGCAAGGGATTCAAGACTAGTTGCTTGGTGGTGCAGGGTTCTGCATTAGAGAATCACATGGACAAGAAAATGGAAATGACATGACAATTTGATAGTTTCCCAAAATAAGGGGACCCCAATATAGACCCCAAAATACTATAGGCCTTATTATGGGGACCCCCAAAAAGGTACCCCTAATTTTGGGAACCCCCCATTTGGAGTTGTGAGGTTTGGGGGTTTAGCGCCGAAGGGTTTTGGGAAAAAGGGTCTGAGGGTTGACAGGTTGAGGGTTCGGAGCTCAAGGATTTGAAGTTTTTGGGGGTTTAGGGTTTAAAGTGAATAGTTGGGGGCTTAGTTTTTAGGGTTTTGGTTTGGGGGTTGGTGGGGGTCTACCGGGTGTTGCACGATCCAGCATGATTCTAACCGTGTCTTTACAATGCAGGGTTCTCTATCCCTTAACCCCAAAATACCCCTCTGCAGAGGGTTAAATTGGAAGACAAATAGGAACCTCTCACGTGGAGATATGAGCCAGTGACTCTCCTAGTATCCCCTTAATATCCCCTATAACCGTCCCCAGATAATCCTCTATAGAACCCCCTTGAAGGAGTTTAGACTATAGCTCATGTGAGGACCTGTAGGACATGACAGCTTACACACTACGCACTCAGGTTTGGAGCCTCCAGACTACCGAAAGCAAGGTTCTGAGAGGGATTAGAAGCAAGTTTGAGACCAACCTTAAACCCGAATGTATTATAGTAGTTCCCACGTTCTTTTCCCTCATCCCTATATAACCCCAATGATTTTTGGTTTTCGTAGTTTCCATTTTTCCAGTATCCCTATTTAACCCCAATATACTGTAGTAGTTTCCATGTTCTTTTCAATTCTCCCTACTTACTGTTGTTGCTTTTGCTGCTATTCTTACCATTATTACTATTATTGCCCGTATTACTGTTGTTACTATTATTAGTAATATTAATGTTGTTACTGTTGTTACTATTACTACTCGTATTAGTAATATGAGTATTATTAGACGCCAAAAGGGAATCCGGCTCATGTACACAGAAATCCCATCCTCCTCCAAACAGAATAACGCACAGTCTGAATCTAGCGGCATTTTACAAAAGGGACTATCTATGCTGTTTAGGTTATTGAGTCGAAGGGTGGGGATTACCGGGTGGTTGTCATCACTTCATGCGGGCGGCTGCTTCTGGATGCCGGTCAGGTCCTCCCGGATATCACGAACCTTGAGTTTTTTGGGTTAAGCGTTTAGCTCGGGAGCATGCACCCTGGTGCATCTACGTATATATTGAATTAGCATTACTGGTAATGACAGGAGCGTGGAAATGCAGTGGTGACCATACAAGTAGTACACTCTTTAGTAGCCATAGTTGTCGCAGCAGCACCATGAGGAGGAGGCGGAGGAGGAGTAGAGGCAGCAGCTGCGCTGTAGCAGAAGGAACATGAGGAGCAGCAGCAGCAGCATGAGTGGTACTAGTACTAGTCTAGTACTAGTAGTCGTAGCAGCAGCAGTTGTCGTTGTGATAGCAGTAACTGTCATGGTAAAAGAAGTAGCCACAGCTATGTTGTCGTAGTGGTAGTCGTAGCCGTCGCGGTGGTCTTCATGAAGGTGCTGCACAAATTCTGCACGCCAAAAGATGGCTGCACATCCTCGCGTGGTCTCTATACTTCAACCTCTACAAAGCCTTGCATTTTATCTACAACAGCGGGAACGCTCGAAATAGAGGGCCCTTCGGGATCCTAGGGATAC
Source organism: Symbiodinium pilosum (assembly GCA_905231905.1). Lineage (NCBI taxonomy): Eukaryota > Dinophyceae > Suessiales > Symbiodiniaceae > Symbiodinium > Symbiodinium pilosum. The sequence continues at coordinate 3,370 of CAJNIZ010000033.1, read as the reverse complement.
ATCGGCTACCTCCTGATAAATTCACGCCCAACCTACTCATAATCCCACCCTAGGGATGATATGAAGGGTTTAGGGTTTAGGCTCAATTTTGAGAAGCTCCTATGTGCAAGAATGATCAGAATGGCCATGCCCCGCACGTCGCGTGCGTCCATACCAGGAGCCACAGGGCCTGAAAGGCTCATGTGACGTAGTAGTTACTTACAACGGGGTTTTAAGTCTTCTGATACTGTTGATGGAGGAAATCTTGCACCACCTTTAGTCCCTAAAGTCCCAGGAATTACAGTACTTTAGGGCCCCAAGGTGGTGCAAGATTTCGTCCATCAACAGTATTTGGGAGAATCTACATAAGTCCAATTCAGGTGGTTAAGAAGGCTCATGGGTAGCTATAAGTGGCCTTGTGGCAGTTCTAAACTTATCTAAGGTATGTACTTACTTGTGACTTATAACTACCCATTAACCTTGAAGCGTAACCCGGCTACTGCCCCCAACCAATATGCAGGTTGTCCATGTAGTTTAGGGTTTAGAAATATACGGTTGTATCAGGGTAAGATTGGGATAGTGGAAAGGACAGCGGAAACTACTATGTAGGGTTTAGGGTTTAGGTTGTCTATGCGACTCTTATGCAGCGTATAACATTGAATAAAAGGAGCACCAAAGCGTGATGTTGAGGAACTGTTAGGTATAGAGCAGGGGCAGTATCAGTACAAAACCTGTCAGACCAAAGCTTCAGCTTCTTGGAATGCTTAAACAGCAGATTTCCCACCGGGAAACCTCACCAAAACTCCGTACAAAGCTGTAAACCAAGTGCTTCTTTCGGGGACCTTACATCCCAGTTTCCTCCAACAGCATATTGTTCAAAGCATGCCTGAGATGCACTCCCTGCAGCAGAGAAGGAAAACCGTGTTTGACGTAGGGTAACTCCCTCGAATAACTCCCGGTGTCAGGGTTCTTTCCTAACAGAATATGGGTCCCCGTTTTTACCTCAGGATAGACCATATATGCTTTGTATAGCTTCATTCTTAAATTCCGCGGTTTGGGTTTTACGTTTCGGGGTGAAGCATGCAGCCACTCACATCCCTTCAGTCTGAATTCTATTCCTCATCATTGTTGCAGCATATCATCGGCATCCCTTGTAACAGCCTCTCGTTCCACAAAACCAGTAGACATCCACCAGACACGGGATCGTCGAGGAACTTAAGAAAAGTCGCCATGAGAGGCAAAAGCTGCTGTTCACTGCGTTTCCATATGATGATACCTGAACCCTGTAAACCCTTAGCAGAGAACAACAAATACGGTAACTTGTTCGAAGCCTCTTAACAGCAACGCAGGAAACAGGACCCCCACAACCCACAAAGTCCTGAACCCCTGAAAACGCAGACCTTGAATTATGAGCCCTAAATCCGAAAGCATGTACATTAAATGAGGATCACCACCTCTCGACCTTTCAAAGGCCTCTGAGACTCTGACCTCGTTCTCTGGCGTCCAAGACCAAAGCGGGCTTAGCTGTCCTTGGAGAATTATGGGGGTTATTGCGGGGTTAGACGGATAACGGAAAAGACAATGGAAACTAGCATGTTATTCTGTTCTGAACCCTGGTTTGGGCTTTAGGGTTGAAGTTGGGCCTTGGGCTCAGGATTACTGGAGTGTAGTTCAGGCCTAAGGCTCAAGCATGCCTTCAGCTAGTCTAGGGTTTAGGGTTTAGGGTTTAGGGTTTAGGTTGAGGATTCTGGGATGGATTTTAGAGTCTGGCTGGTAGCTGCTCCACACTCTGACCCGTCAACCCTTGCTAAAACCTACTGGTGCTTAAGGGGGAGTGGGGAGTGGATCCATAAAACTGCCCCATGGGGAGTGAATATAGGTACCATTAGGGCTTAGGGTTTAGGGGCATATATAAGAATTCTTGTAGGGATCCACTACGCACTCTCCCTTTAAGCACCAGTCATGAACCCAAAAATCGCGAAACTTGGCTGGCGAACGGCGTCAACAGACTTTTGCAGCGAAACTTTGTGACAGTATCCGCGCACCAGCCTGCTTGTACATGTATATATATGGGACAGTACAACACTGTTGCAATTGTTGGGTAAAAAGTGATGTACTGTGCAAAAAACAATGCCTTCGTGCCGAAAACATTGTCAAAGCTAATCATGGTCAGGATCTCAAAGCCATTGCAAAAATCAAGCAAAACTAGTGTTTTGTGGCTTTGAGAGATAGTTCAAGAAGCCAAGTAGAGATCTGCAGGGGTGACCTACCAGGAAATTTTCAACCAGGGCAGAAAAATGTAGGTACATGGGGGGCACCATATACAGACATATAGATATATATATGTATAGATATGTAGAAGTACATATACGTATATCCATGCTTGACCCCACTATGAAACTACAAGCTAACGTAATGTCAAGGCTCCTGAAGAATTGCGTCAGGATTGAATTGGGCTGGGGAGGTTCCGATTCATTGGTTTAGCGTTTAGGGTTTAGGGTCGATGATGTTTGGCTTGCAGCTCGGATGTACATCTGTGGACGCGGCGCACAACCTGGCCAACAAAGTCCTGCAAGACATGACAGCACACATCGGCCTGGAGACTGGGGGACTGGATCCCTATAATAAACCCCATATATACCCCCGTTATAATCTAGGAATTTCCATTATCCCTATACAACCCCAATATATAATACAGTAGTTTCCATTTTCTTTTCCATTGTCCATCCCCCCCTACGTACTGATACCTGTCTTCACTCCCCAGGAAGTTGGGCACCAGTAGGATATATCTGTCATCAGTGCATCCCTGGGTCAAGATCTGCCTAAGGTCGAAGGTTCGAAATATGGGCCCCTTATGTGGGCCCTTAGGCTTTTTAGGGACCTTAAGGGTACCTATAGGGTTGTTAGTAGGTATATAAGGGTCCCAGGGTTAAGGGCCCATAGTAGGGGCCC
>CAJNIZ010000032.1:18693-33240 GCA_905231905.1 Symbiodinium pilosum | reverse complement strand
GGGTTTTGAGCCATAGTCTAAACTCCTAGTATCCCCCTTAATAATGGAGAATCACATGGAAAAGAAAATGGAAAATGAAATGGAAACTGCTATATATAGGGTTCTGTAGTGGATTGTAGGGGTTTTAGTCTAAACTCCTAGTATTCCCCTTAATAAGCCCTCTAATATTCCCCTATATAATCCCCTATATAACCCTAAGGAGTTTAAATTATGGTCCATTTGGGGAAGAAATGTCTTGGATATCAACCAGGGACCCCATTGTGGGAAATTCCTGCTGGTCTTTTTGGGACATTGGGTAGACAAGGGCTCTGATGTTGGGAAAGTTGAGACCCTAAACGCAAACCGCCGCTGTGTGCTCCTTCTGGGGTTAGGGCTTACGGAATGAAGAACTTGCGGGGAATTTGGGAATGCATCCCTGGTAGATATGTTTGGGTCACTAGTAGTGGGTGGAGGCCTAGGCCAAGATAGACTCTCCAGAATTCCATGCTGGATCTGGAGCTACAAAATGCTTGGATATCCCTTAAGCATCGTTCTGAATGCCTGGCCTACACACAGGTAGCTGTCACATGCAAACGGCCGCATCTGCAGCAGCAGCAGCAGCAGCAGCAGCAGCAGCGGCGTCATGCTGGTACTACCATGACAACCGCGACCAAGAAGGGTAAACGTCATCTTTGCCTTTCTGATGGTCACTCTGCCATTCAGACAGGTAAGCAACGTGCCTTTGCACCGAAGTTTGGCAACTGGAGAAAATTCACCCCACGAACAAAAACAACACAATAGGCTTGGCGCGGTATACATTTCAGTTCATCATCTCTTTAGTTTTGCTTAAGGGGCTGTTCCCTTCATTAAGGCAGTGGATTTAGGGTTTAGGGTCTAGGGCTTAGCGTTACGGATAGCTAGCCACCAATGAAACTCAAAGCGTGTTCAACCCTGCCTCCCTTAGAATATATGCTGCCTTCTTTATCAAATATCTGACCTCGAGAGCGTCAGACATCCCTGAAGAGGTGGCGGTAGGGCAACAAACCTTGGTCGCTCTTGAATACTTTTGAACCCAACAGAAAACCTGCAAATTTTTAACTCCCTGGATGTCAAAGGATAAACCCCAAAAGTCTTGACGTGCTGAAGTTGTAGAAAGGTACCACCAAAAATAGATTTCATTGACGCCTCCCGGACTTCGGAGATGTGAACCATGCCTCATATTACTGGCGCTTGAGTTCCTAGTGGCCTAGACTAGGGCACACCTCCTAAGAAGGTTTCTTAGAAGGGGAGTATAGCTGGGGGGTCTGGAGAGCTACCTGACTGGTTGAGCAGTGGGAGTAGAATAAACATTGAGGGTTTGTGGGCAGCGGGGTGGGATGTCATGTGTTCTTTTTTTCTGGCGTGATGAAGATCTAGGTTTGACCTTGGAAGTTGCCTGCTCATATTGCCTAGAAATTAGGCAAACCCTAAACCCTAAATAGTAGTTTCCATTCTCATTTCCATTATCCCAATATGTCCCCATATAACCCGCATGTAACCCCTACAACCCCTGTGTACCCTAGGGTTTATGGGAGGAGCTCAGGTTTGGATTAATAAGGATGTCTGGTTCACAGGTCGCGGCCTAGCGCTTGCATGAAATTCTGTCAAGGATTCTGCCCGGCGCCTGCACCACAAGATGAACAAAAACATACGCATCGAAAAAGTCTAGCTGAGGCGTCCGTAACTCTTGGTGCAGGGTTTAGGATTTAGGGATGACCCATGATGGGACCTTTTCAAGCGAGGAGCAACCGTGGCTGCAAAACGTGGAGTCTTCGCACTGCCTATAACTGGTTGCCTCGTGGTCTGATTTTAAAAATTGTCATTGTATGTGCCTGAGTGGGCTTCAAACACAGACTTTCTAAGCCATACAATGACCCCAGACGAACACCGGAAACTCCTATCCCCTACAATTAAACTTGCCTTTAATAAGAGGATTTTGGTCACCCCTGCCTCCCAACTTAGGATCCTGTCACATGCCAAGACGCTGCTCTAATGAACCCTCATGCTCAGAGGAAAGTATCATATAGCCATTCGGGTGGTTGTCAAAATTAAAACCCCTTTTGAAAAAAAAACAATAAGAATGCGGCACCTAATATTTAGGGTACCAAAAAAAGGGACCATTATTTGGACAACCACCCATATGAACTATAGTCTAAACTCCTAGTGTCCCCCTTGATGGCCGCTGCAATACTGCCTATATAACCACCTTTAAGAGCCCTTTGAGCCTGTAATCCTCCCCTATATCCTCGTTTATATAACCGCCTTGAATAGCAGTTTGGACTATGGCTCATGCAGTAACCCCAGCTATCCTCAGTACTAGCCTACTTACCGAGTACCCCTGACCTTCCAACCCCAAATCCCTTAGACCCTCCTGAAAAAATGGCGGCTTCCACTTCTTTCTTTTCCATTCCTAACCCTAAATCCTAAACCCTAAACCCTTAACCCTAATTCCTAAATCCCTAAACCCCAAACCGTAATCCCTAAACCCTAAGCCCTAACTCCCTAAACCCCAAACCCTAATCATTAAACCCGAAGCCCGAATCCCTAAGACAACCCAAAGCTCGCCTTGGCAGGGGCCATCCTCCGTTGGAACCTGTGCGAGCTTGGGAAGAGGCTTCAGGTTTAGGGTGCCGGTTTTAGGGTTGAGGGCTTAGGGTTGAGGCTTTAGGGTTTAGGGTTGAGGGTTTAGGGTTGAGGGTTTAGGGTTTAGGGTGCAGGGTAGGGTGCAGGGTTGAGGGTTTAGGGTTTGGGGTTCGCCAGTGCAGCTCGGCACCCAGGTCAACTCCCTCTTTAAAGGAGGCTGCCCTAAGTTCGAATCTTTCAGATGCAATTTCATTTTGCAAAGCGTTTCATGTTTTGAAAAGCCAAAAATGCTTCCGGCCCCCAGAAGGCCGAAATGGTTTGCAAGAGGCCGATAACAGCTTCCAAAAGACACAAACGGTTTCAAAACCGCTTCCAAAAGGCCGATGGCTTCCAGTTGCTCGAACTTGCTTCCAAAAGGCCCAAATGGAGGCCCAAAATAGCTTCCAAAAGTTTAACAACGCTTACAAGAAATCAGAAAAAATCCTCGAAAAGGCGAAAATCGACGCCATTTCCAAGGAGTCCAGCAAAAAGCACTTTAAGTTGATTGGCCGCACATTCAATTTACTTGAGCCTACCTTCGGGGGCAAGCCCAGAAAATGCTGCGCTGGCGCACAAGGGCGAAGCCCCTTAAAGTTTAGGATGGAGGGTGTTCGTATTGGGACCGTGATATATCTCGGATTCAAAAAAGCCCACCACATAAGATTTTCTCAAGACCCGGGCACAGTGGGACTCGAAAGGCATGTGCAGAGTGGATCGACAGGGGCACTCTGGGAGCCTGAAGGTAAATGCGGCAAGCGGCTTATGGGTTCCTAATTGGGATTCTGAAGCATCAGCTTCAGGAACTCCCACGTTGCTGAACCGCGTTAGGTTTTACTAGTCTGGACCCTGATCACAGCTACCTCAAGATTGCACCCCTTCCTACACGGAGCGGTTGCAACAAACACATAAGCGAGGGATGAAAATGCCAGAAAAGCCATGACTGTTGGTAGCCACCTTGGGCAAATAAGGAATCACTGCTGCCGTCGTCCTATCTGTGAGAGCGGCAGCAATGCAAAAAACATCTTGAATGATGGGTCAGGTGGACTGTCCACCCTGCAATAGTCCAAAAAATTGTCTATAAGAGGAGGAAAAAGGGGATGCCAACATACACCCCAAAAATCACGATCACCCTCATTATGAATATGAAGACCTCAAAAAATTCCCTCGAATGCACGTCCACGGAAACTCTCAAAAGATTAACTGACTCAACAATTGTGGAAGGCACTCCGCTTCACCCCAAAAAGGTATCCAACCCTAAACCCCTAAACCCTACTAAATAGAAGCTATGAACCCCTGCTTGCCACGAGCAGCTTCGAAGGCCCTATAAATCGCAGTTTTTAGAGGGACTATACTAACAAATGCCCTGGTTAAGACGTAGCCTCTACGTATTTAGGGTTTAGGGTTTAGGGTGTCTCAGCGAGGGGGTGCGCTGGTGCTGGAAGCGGGCGCACCATGACCTGCATGAACCCCGGCTGGCACTCCACCCTTGCCTCAATCTCTACGCGTTTCGGGTTCTCTGGAACTCTGATCGCGCTCCTGTCTTATTTGTTTTGTGCACCTGGCTAGACCAGGCGGGTGCAAGGTTTGGGCTGGGTCTGGCTCGAGGCGTCTTGTGTTTATTGAGATTCTGGAGGCTTTCGACTTTGAACCAGGTGGACTTGTTAAGACGAGACGGGTGCAAGGTTTGGATTTGGGTCTGGCTCGAGGTCTCCAGTTTTCTTCAGATGGAGCCTTGGATGGATGCCTCCAATCCTGAGCAAATGGAGCTGTCTGGACCAGGCAGGCAGGTGCAAGGTTTGGGTTTGGTCTGGCTCGAAACCTCTAGTTTTTACCAACTGCCCAGAAACCTGCCTGAGATCCTGAAGGGCTGGGCAGGCCCTGGAAGTCTGGAGGTCTGGAGGCTTTGACGAGGCCAAGGCCCTGGAAAGCCCCCGACGCTTTCGGGGTTACTCGCCTGCCAGACCTATCGCGCAGCCCGCAGCTGCCGCCGGAGGGCTTTGGGCTCCAGAGCTGCCTCGCCTGCCGGCTTTGGTGCGTTCGCCCTGCTCGACGGCCCCACTCAGTTTAGGGCTTAGGGATCCTAACAAATGCCCTGCTTAAGACGTAGGCTCTACATGTATAGTTTCTCTCAAGTCGATAGAATATGGCTTTGGGTATATTAGAATAAGATCCAATATGCCCCATATTCTGTCCACTTCAGGGTGGCTATAGCCCTAATTACTTAGAGCTGTCATGGGGTTAGACCTACAAATCTCACTTTCCATGTCATGTTCCTCTTCTTTCCCATTTCTTTTCCATTTGATTCTCCCTTATAGGGGTTGTAAGTAATAATCTCTATATCACCCCTATATACTCCCTTGGGGATCACTATGTAACCCCGATACAACCTCTGAAAAATGAAAGTGTGCCAGCCTCAACAAAGATGCCAAACTTCTTGATGTTGTAGACAGTGCCCTTCAACCACTCTCCCCTGCTGTGGCTTGTGGAAGGCCAAGTGGGGCGGGGGTTCAAAGGTAAGAGTTGTCGTGCTTCACGCCAATTTCTTTGAACTTCTGAATTGGGAATGGCTTGCTGCTGATCTTGGCGCACTCTCAAACAGAAACTGCCACAAAACTGACATGCGTGACCGCGGGGATTGAAACAAGATCTACATGGAACAGAGGTCACAACCGTTTTGAATAGCGTTTTACATGCCACTGCGTCTAAGAAAAATAGTTGCAATAATCGTAGTAACGACAGCAAACGCGGCCAAGGACAGTTGATGGACAACATGTCACAACAATGCGTCTGCAGCGTTGACAACAGTCACGTCACGGCCGCGCCCACGCCGCGAAAAGTCGAACAGTGAACGCATGAAGGCCGTGCAGCTTCATGAAACAGGTGACGCAGAGCAACTTGCTGCTCTCACCAGACAGGTAACACCAGCAAGCTCGGCTGACCATGCACCATTCCCTGCGTCTTCCAAATGTGCAGATGAGAATTTCCAGCACTTAGGGGACGCAAACATAAATCCCAAAGCATGACAATCCTTGTTCTGGGAACCCCTGATTTTGGGAAGGCCCATATGTTACGTACCTTTTCGAATCATAATCAGTTCGTGGACGCGCCTCCCTAGCGACTGTAGGGCGCCAGGCTTTCTTGCTGGGCGGAGTGTTGCCGCCGGCTTGTCCCAGGAAAGTTCTATGCGAGGTCCTGCAGTGGATGTGATTTTATCCTGCACTTATGCTATTGGGCACCTCCTACTTGGAGGGTCAGGGGGACTTAGTAAGTAGGTTAATAATGGGGATAATTAGGGTTACTGTATGGGTTATATGGGTTATTAAGCCACTTACTAAGCCCCCCTGACCCTCCAAGTAGCTTATGCTTCCTCTATGCTAACATAAACTGAAATTGGCGAAAGCAGACGCGGCTTATTGAATGCCGTATTGCAACATCAGTGGCACAAGCCTCCTTACGAATCTTAGCCCAGGACCCTCTCCCGTGTGAATCCATGACCCCATAATCCTGATGCTCCGCTTTGCTAGGGCCCTAGGGCTATTGACTTTGAATCCTGGTACTTGAGAAAGTAGCAATGCTGGCTCCTCAAATGTTAGGCATTGCAATTTTACATTCGATAATGGGCTTTTGACTGATAGAAGATCAAACGTATTAGAGAAGCGTTTGCACAAAATGCTGCACCCAAAAGGAGCATAACTGTTAATCTTTACTCTGCATTGCGGACTCCAAACAAAATACTTGTTCAAGAATGACCCATAAATCGGTCCACGAGACCCGTGATCCACGTGAAGTACCTTCACCTTGACTTTGTCGCAAACTTTGGCGACCTCCCAGCAGGTAAGGGGCTGACAAAGGGGGATTCTAAAAAATTAGAGGCCCTTGTTTGGGAGCCTCTATTATAAACCTAGACCCTTTTGAGCACGGACTGAGGGCCATGCCGGCTAGACCCTAAACCCTAAACCCTAAACAGGGTAAAAAAAAGGATTCAAGCATTTGCGGGGTCCATCCTTCGGGCTCTCTGTTCCTGGAAACCCCACATAGCTGCCATCAACAACAACCAGAAATTGAGCGCGGTTTAGGGTTTAGGGTTTGGGGACGACAGCCACCCTAAACCAAAAAAACACTAGGCCCTAAAACCTCAACCCTAAACCCTAAGCGCCGAACAACTGAGCCTTGTAAGCTGATGCGTGATAACCAGGCATTTTGGACAAGTGGAGGAAGCCTGAGCGGGCATGTTTAGGGTTTAGGGTTTAGGCTTAGGGTTTAACGTTTAAGCTTTTTGTTTACAACCCTTCGGACTTTTGTACCTGCGTTTAGGGTTTAGGGCTTGGGGTTTGGGGCTTGGGGTTTAGGGCTTAGGGCTTAAGGTTTAGGGATTAGGGTTTAGCATTTAGGGTTTAGGGGTCCGGGGGTCTTAAAAGGTTTAGGGTTTGCGGCAGGCGCGTTGCCTGGCAGGTACGATAACTGTTTCAACGTCCGCGTAAGTTACACATGGTCTTAATCTAAACTCCCAGCATCCCCCTCAATAAGCCCTACAATACTCCTCTATAAGCTGCCCTATATAACATCTTCAAGGAGCTTAAACCCTAAACCCTATTTACTCCCCTATTATAGCCTCCTATAAGGAGTTTAGACCATAGCTCACTGTCAGCCAAACGGGACAGGATGGCTCCAAAGCCACCATGGCTTCATGGTCTACTTAGAGGGTCAGGGGGACTTAGTAAGTAGGCTAGGCGTTAGGGTTTAGGTTTGGGGGGACTTAGTAAAAATGGAAAAGAAAATGGAAACCGATGTATTATTCAGGGTCTTGATTTTAGGGGAGTTAGTAAGTATGCATAATGGGGATAAATTAAGGTTACTATATGCGTTGCGGGTGTTATGAACCTACTTACTGACTCCGTCTGATCCTCCAAGTGGGGTTAAAGGTTTTGCTTAAATTCTCTTCCCAAGAAGGGAGAAAATTATTCAGAGACTTGCATTCAAAAAATGGGAACCCAGTTTAGGGACCCGTATTGTAATGAATTTAAGGCTTTTAAGGAAATCCTCACATGACTATTTGACAGTTATTTTACTGTGGGGGTCCATCGGAATTACAGTACGGGTCCATTCCTCCATTCCCTCCCAAAACCGTAAGCCAAACCCTAAATACTTTTTAATGTACGAATTTCCATCTTATGCTCCAATCCTTTGTTCCCTACTTAACTTTTCAGGCTCGGCCTTCATTGCCATAGCCAGCTCGCCCATCGCCAAGAACGACATGGAACCCATCATCGCGCACGTGACTGACGATACCTTCATAGGACTTCCCAACCTCGACCACAAGTGTCAAGCTTCTAAAAAGTGTTTGAAGTATAGAGTTGTTTTACTATGAACCCTAAACTGCGTACAGAGTTTCATGCCTGGAGCTTTGAAAAGTGCAGCTGATGGGGTCCTACTTCCTTTTTGGAGCGAGGCTTCCTGCCACTCTTTCAAGGTCTTGCTGTTGCAATGGCGAGCGCTCCCTACTATCAGTTACAGAAATCAGCGCGGAAGCGCTGGTGCATCTAACGTCAGGGCCTACGTATTTTGAATGGGGTTTGGGGTATGCATATTGTATCATACTTACCTAAGGATTGTACGGAAATGACATTGCTAATTACTTAGGCTTCTACAATACACCTGCGAGGCTTCGTGCCCGATGATGACCTCCCCTTAAGCCGACGGGAGGATTGACAACATGAGGGTCCCTCTTTTGCACTGGGGAGCATTATAATCGGGACCCAGATCGGCAAAGCAATTTTCCCACTCCCAGGTATGAAATCCTCCCAATTATGGTCCTGTAACATGCTATCAATTTGTTTGGTAATTAGGGAAGGGGTGTCTTGTACCAGGGCAGATTCAAGGCCCCCAAATTAAACAGACCTTCCCCAAGAAACTCTATAGGAGGGATCCCCTTCAGCACTCCAGGAAGCCGAGGGTTGTTAGAGGGTCTTCTCATGCCTTCTCAGCTTAGGGGCACTTGCGGATCGACCTGGACCCCTTTACCCTAATTTCTGAAGCTCAAACCCTCAACCATACATCCCAAATCCTAAGCTATAAGCCCAACCCTACGTCCTAAACGCCTTATCCCAATTCTCCCTACCTGTGGAAAAATGTGTCTATGTACATACACATACGTGTACATATCCTAAACATCTACGCGCCCGCATAAAACCCGCCCTACATAGCCCTGTATGCCCCTGTAGAACCAAGGAAATCCCCTCCCCTAACATTAAACCCCCCACCCCCCCTAACATTAAATACCCCCATTATGTGGTATATAAAAAATCTATTGAAAGTATTTCATATTAGGGGTTCATATTAGGGGTTCATATTAGGGGGAGGGGAAGAGTCAGTTCAAGCCCTGCCGCTTCAACCTGCTCCTCCGCATCGTCGGGAGGTCGTGGCCGAAGTCTTGCCCTGGAACGCGCCAAAGCCACGCTGAACTGTGACCTTGGGCCCCAGCATGCTGTTTTAGGGTTTGCCGCTTGCATGACTATACAGCAGCGCAAGGTAACAATTCCGGAAAATGGGGTTTAGGCTTAGGGTTAGGGTTTAAGATGGTTTAAGGTTCCAGCACTACTTGTTCAAGCTTGTTACTACTGCCAATCATGATATCTACTTGCAGCGCTATTTCTATTCCCAATGCCATTGCCATTGCTATCCCTGCTGCTGCTATCTCTGCTTCTGCTAGCACTACATAATACTGCCACCACCACGCCGCTGCTGCCGGCTGCTGCTGCCCCTGCTACTGCTGCTCCGGTTACTGCTGCTATTGCTGCTGTTGCTGCTGCTACTGCTACTACTGCTTCTGGTGCTGTTTCGAGTACTGTTGCCAATACCACGGCAACAACGTGGGAAACTCAGCTCAGTTTGCTCATTGATTTGCTTGCAGGTTCATGGCCGACTATACTTGGGGTTTCAACTTCAAAAGTCCCCCAAACAGGGTCTTGACAATTCTCCTTATAACCCCAGGTCTCGTCACCCATGAAAGATGCATGAACCTTTGAAACCCTGCACCCGTTTTTCTAACTCCTATGTCCCCAATATCCGCACATATTCTGTATGACCCCTTCTACCTAACCGTTGGCCCGTCATAACCTCCACAATTCCTGCATCCCCTATACTGCCTCCGTAATCACCTTATAACTAGCCTTGAACCTCAAGGCCGCTAAAATCGCCGGCCAGTGTCTTCGTTTCGGCTGACGGGCGGGGAACCACTCTGTGAAGCGGCTTGCCCTCAGTGCCTCACTGGTGATTCGCAAGGAATGGCGGGTTGGTGAGGCAAAGGCACACGGAAAATTATCTGGAAGTTGGGTGTTCATGGGAAATACATCGGGTGTGAGGTTTAGGGTTGCCCTGTTCCCGATGGACAGCGAATGCGGGAACGGCAAGTTATAAGCTGCGAAATAAATGTCACGTTTGGGATTCCGGGCTTTAGGCAAAACGCGGGTGGCTAGTAGGGGATGAAGGAATTACAGGGATGGTTAACCCTAAACCCGGAAGTCTAAGGCGGCATTCAAGCGGGACTTCTGCAGGGATCCATTCCTCCTGTCCGCAATTACCACCAATAAACCCCCTAGGCTGCACACTGCGTATGAAGGGGTGGGCATATTACGAAACATCAGGGCTATCATTAAGAGTAAACACAAACAGCTATAGGATGTTACCTAGATATAACTTGGATCCTCAAATACTGTAGCTAAAAAATCTAAAAACGATTGCAGCTGGAGTCGAAGAACTTCACATATTGCACGGTAAGGCGCTCGGGCACGTTGGAAAGGTGAAGGGAAAGCCGGCGTCGCATGATTCAAGGCATAAAGCAACACAAAAGCAATGTGGTCGAGGCGGGCAGGCCGCCTGTTGGAACGCATGCCAAAATTACAATTCGGTAGCCGAGCTACCTGAACACTCGATGTTGGTCACAACCGCCTCCACCTGCATGATGTGAGAGCTTCGAATGGCGGGATGATTCCTTGCTACGCTGGTTCTCAGGAGCTGGAGATGGTCGACGGCAATGTGAGACATGATGCTGCATTTCAAGCCATGCGAGATTTAGTTGAACAGCTGTGGACATGTCATCTCGTGCCTGGACACGAACTACGTAAATGCCAGCAACAGACATTCCATGACAAAGACCCATCCCGATGATGCTTCAAGAAATTCAGCCTGCAGCACAAACGGCTATCGACCCTTGAGGCCCGTGAGTTCACAGCCTCCTCGCCAATTTCAAAAAGTTCGCGAGGGTTATCGACGAACTCATCAGCCAAAACGGACACGTGGGCAAAACCTGGGTCATTGAGAGGGCCGCCTTTGAGCAAAACTTTCATGCAGCATACTCTCACACGGTTCAAGACAACGCCACACCAATCAACTGGGGAAAATAATTCCCCTAAACCATCGAGGTAATACCTTTCCTTCCAACCATTGGGGACGCCAAATCTTAAACTTAACCAAAAAAATCCAAAATGACCATGCCACCTTCAACCTCGGCGCCGACGTCGATGGCAACTAAATCTCCTGCATTCAGTAATCCGACTCCCTAGTACCGTTTAGGGTGAAGGGTTTGGGGTTTAGGATCGGTGGGGACCTTCCCAAAAACTATGTCCAGCTCCCTTAATGAAGGTAAGATCCACAACTCATCATAGACATCCGCAGAACCACTGAAAACATTCCCCAAGTAATACATGGGGATGCAAAGTATGAGTGGAAGGGATTCATAAAGGATCATAAAAGAGTGAAGTCGGGAGGGGGGTTTCTGGGAGCGGCTTTGCTCAAGCACATCAAAACCGCGCACCTGCGTCGTTGAACGCGGAAATGAATCCCTTCCTGGCGGTGTCTGTTGCCGTGTCTATTGGCATGCCTGCTGCACAAACCAAAACCGGCGGAAAGCCGCCAAAACCTTGCCGTCAAGCATCATCGAGGCACCCAAGCACAAATCCTGGACGGGGAACCGGGGCAAAACATCCTTGCGTGCTGCAGGCTGATCGACAACTTGCCGGGTTAACAATCTTTTCTCTGAAGCCAATGCAGCTACAACCAATGCAACAAATATCTTGGACAAGCGGCGGCTCCGCGCTGATGCGGTGGATGCAGCATCTCGGATGGAATCAGCTCAACATCCTGCAGCCGTCAACACATGAAACTTATAGCAAAACAAACATCCACACAAACCAGTGTCTTGGTTTTACACAAGGCGGATCTGTTCGACCTGCAGATGCTCAATCGTCCCTGGGCATCGGAAGCCTCGAAGCTTGGCGAATGCCGGCCTGACGCGGGCCCCCACGTGCCACCAACATGGCGCATGCAAAGCTCCTCGCCGCCAAAAACCTGCCAAAAACAAATGTGCATTGATGAGACTGCCATGCCATCGAACACTTCCAATCAATACATGCCATGGTGGGCTGGGATTGCACCGACTTGAAACAACCGGCTTGGCAGAAACATGCCTGTTTGTGTTCCGAGCGCATCGGCTTCCATTTGGGCGGGGGACGATGGTGGACGCTGACTTTTAGCAGCACAAGCTGCGCTTTGGCGCCAAAATGCAAAAAGCCCCCACCCCTGCCAGGCCAAAGTACTGTAGGCGCCTAAATATTTACTTATGTTGCAGTGCTAGATTCCTTGTATCATTCTGGTATAGGGGACTTAAAATAGATTTCACATGATATTGGTAATCAAGTAGGCCCCAGCACGAGACATGAGCTATAACCTAAACCTTTTAAAAAGAGCTTATACAGGGATTATATAAGGGACGATTATAGGGCGTGTTAACCGGATACTAGGAGTTTAGACCATATCTTATATGAGTGTTTCCCAACATTCCCGAAAATCAGGCACCCTTGCTTCCTATCCCTGAGGGAATTACTTTCACATTCTTATTGTGGTATAACCTCAAGGAACTATTGAAAGATATCATGCTTGTTCTAGGTCTGAGGGGTTACAGTTGTGTAGAGGTAGATATATGGGTTGTTCTCAAAACTATGGGCCCCTGTTGGTTATGGTTTATAGTACGGCATCTGCTATTTGGTGGTAGAAAAATGGGACCTTAATTTTGCAGGTGGCAATTCGGGATAATTACTGGAACCTCCCTTCTTGTCTTGTAACAGGACCTCATGGTCATGATAATTATACTATATGGTACCTCAAAGGGAGTTCAAAATGTTATTGATAATTATGTAGGCCCTGTAACAAATCATACTGAAGCGCTTGGTGGCAGAAGTCATTTTTTCAGTTTGCAGGGGGCGACGTGTTATTTGTGCTTACACCTTTCGTCCTGCTGTTGTTGCGGCTAATTCTAATAGCAGGAGCCAGTAGTTGCAGCAGCAGTAGCCAGAGCATCGCAGTTGCAGCAATAGCGGCATCAGTACCCGTAGCATGAGCAGTATCAGCAGCTGCATCAGTAGCAAGGATGCTACTGCCAATTGGTTCCTGCGAAAACTATCCTCGTCGCCCTATTTTCTACTTTGCAAGTCAGGGAACCAGTGTGACTTCCGAGTAGAAGTCACGAGGCATGCCTCATTGAGTTCACATCTGCGGAGCCTTAATGGTTATCAGCATTATAGGGGTTGACGAATACTTCAATCACGCAGGGCAATCCCCCCTGTCCCCAACCAATCATGCGTAAGTCCCAACATCATCTCGCTCACTGAAGGGCAAGGGATTCATTGCCTGGTGGGTCACTGGTTGCCCCTCCTGCGTTGATTGTTGAACGCCTAGTTGCTGACTGTGAAATTCACGCTGCTTTGGACGCCGCGCTTAGGCCACCACTGGTGGGCAACATGTTGCTGCATCGTGTGCATGCAAGAACCCGCGTACAACCGTGCAAGAACCCTTCCTGAATACGGCGGCTGGGTTGCGCTCGAGACCATGCGCCCACATGTTCTGGGAGGTGCGGAGTAGGGCTCCGCGGCCGGATGTTTTCACAGCAGGCGCTTGTGGTGCGCTGCGCAGAGGCGGCCCTTCACAGGGCATCGTGAAGGTGGCTACTGCGCAGATCTCCTGGAAAAATTCTTCGAGATCCAGAGTTCCAGAACTGGGAGGTGAAGGCGCTCCTCGACGGGAAGTGTGTCGGTATCTCGGCAGAGTCGACGCCCTCGGCCCTGTGCACGGAGGTCGTGCTCATCCGCAAGGGCGGCTGATAGCGCAGTTCAGCGTTTCGGTGAGTGCTCGAGTTGCATGCGTAGCTGGCAGGTTTGGAGCACAGTCCTGCCCTGTGTATAGCTGCTCACGGTATGTAGCACCAGTTTCTCCAAAATGCGGTGACAGCCAGTTGGCAGGAAGTTTCGGCACAGTCCTGCCCGGCATCTGTCGCGACCGAGTTACATGACAATCCGCGGGTTACCGGGGCGTTGGGGGCGACATCCGTGGGCTCCTCGGGCACCGGGAGGTCGTTGTCCAGAAAAAACTTCTTGACAACCCGGCTGCGGTCCGCAGTGCGGCGCTTCTTGTAGGCCGTGACCTCCTTGCTGCCGAGCTTCTTGAAGGCGCGCCTGCGGTTGGTGAGAAGTTGCTGCCATTCCTCCTTTACTGCAGTGGCCTGAGAACTCGCAGGAACACCGCGAGGCTTGTTGGCTGGCCGGCGCCGCTCTTCCAACGACGCTGCGTGGAAGGTCTCGCGCCACTCGTCCGGGACCCGCATCATGGCCGCGTTGTAGATGTGAGGGTGCTCTTCGTACACTGCCCGAAAAGCTTTCAAGGACCGCGTGATGTTGCGACGCCCACCGACGGTGAGGCAAGTCTCAGCCATCCAGGCATCATTGCAGAAGGCGCACCTGTTGTTTTTTCTGCGGCTGCTCCACGCCGGCCGCCCAGGATGCGCTGCAGAGAAGAAGCACGGCAGGTTGGCAGAGAAGCCGCGGCAGACAGCTGGCATGACGCAGGCGGCACGCGCCG
>CAJNIZ010000032.1:6466-18226 GCA_905231905.1 Symbiodinium pilosum | reverse complement strand
ACAAGTTCCTCCGCAAGTACCCAGACGCAACTGACAGTGATCGGAGACGGCCTTTGCAGTTCATCGAGACAGTGGGCTTGGAATGCGCCATGTGGCCGTCTCTTTACTGGTGCACGGAAATGTGCGAGACAACCGAGCGTGCCACTGACTCCCGGCGCGTTGCCGCCGCGGCAGTCAGCGCCGGAAACGCAGCCCTCAGCAATGACGAGAATGAGGAGCAGGCGGAGGAGGGCTCCGGCCGCCATAGCGTCAAGCGCAGCTTCATGCGGAAGGTCTTCAGCCCCGTCATCGGCTACGGCCACGATTTCGAGTTGCTGCAGTTTGTGTACGACTTGACGATGTGGTCTCGCATTGGCGGGGGGAAGAGCGCCTGCGCGGGACTGCCACTGCGCCTGGTCCTGAAAGGCGAAACCTTCTCGCCACTATACTGGAAGAGCAAGCACCAAGCCCTCCTCGACATGCAACGCCAGTGTGGCTACCCATCCCTCTTCAAAACGATGGCGCCGTGGGAGTACAGCTTCCCCTACCACTTCTTCGTCCTGGACGAGATGGAGAAGGGCGGCCGGGGCAGGATGCAGCTGGCTGGCTTGGAGACGCTGCACACAGCCCACGTCTTCACGGAGCTCAATCGCGGCCTCTACTCCGGGCGCAACAAGACCTCGGCGCAGGATGGCTGGAAGGACCACATCCTCTCCGCCGACTCCGTGCCGGAGGAGCGGCGTCCCCAGACCGTGGTCAATTACTTCCAACGCCTCGAATTCCAATGGGAAGCGCAAGCTGCCCACCCAGGATTATCATGGGAGCGGCCACAGTCTCGACTACATCGAGAACGTGGGCCAGGTTGGGCTGGAGCGCAAGTTGGCCGCCACAGTTCCCGACGCCGAGGAGCAGCCCATGCTGCGGGGCTACATGTTACGCAGGCCGCACGGTCGCAAAAAATTTTTGGAACGGTTGGGGCCCACCCCGAGCGCGAAAAATGCTAAGACGGTCGTTAACTACGAGCAGAATTTTGAGGACGCTCCACGCGCTGGCGCTTCAACACGCCGCAAATACCGAGATGGTCACTGATTTCAAGCAGAATTCTGACGCGCCAGCGCTCCAACGCACCAAAAAAAAAATCGTCCATTCCAAGATTCTGAAGCCACCCCATAGCTCCCACCCGCCCATCACATGCGCCAGAGCTCCCACCCGCCCAGCACGTTGAGAATGGAGAAGGTCGTCGATTTCGAGCAGCAGAATTCAGAGGACCCTCCAGCGCGCCACTAACAGCGAGAAGGTCGTCGATTCCAAGCCGAATTGTGAGGCTGCCCCACGCGACAGCGCTCCAACCCACCCAAAACTTGCAGACGCTAGTTGATTTCAAGCAGAACTGCGTGCCAACCCGCCCAAAATCCCGGAGAGGTCGTTGATTTCGAGCAGAATTCTTAGGACAATCCACACGTCAGCGCTCTGACTCGCAAAAAATGTTGAGAGAGTTGTCGATTGCCGGTTAATTCTGAAGATGCTCCACCCGCCTGCGCTCCGACGCGCGAGAAACACCGAGACGGTCGTGGATTCCAAGCAGAATTCTGAGGACGCTCCGTGCGCCAGCGCTCCAACGCGCAAAAAACACCGAGAAGGTCGTGGATTCCAAGCAGAATTCTGCGCACGCTCCACGCCACGCGCCAGCGCTCCCACCCGCCCAAAACCCCAGAGGTTCGTCAATTTTCAGCAGAACTCGGAGGACGGTTCACGCGTCAGCGCGCCGACCCCCCCTGGAACCCGTACAAGGTCGTCGCTTCCGAGCAGAATTCTGAGGGACGCCCACGCGTCGGCACTCTTCTGGCACACCCAAAACATTCAGCTGTCATCATTTTCATTCGAGGTTGGTCGAGGCTCGCATCCTCAACATCGCCCGA
The DNA here is from genome assembly GCA_905231905.1 of Symbiodinium pilosum. NCBI lineage: Eukaryota > Dinophyceae > Suessiales > Symbiodiniaceae > Symbiodinium > Symbiodinium pilosum. The sequence goes on along the minus strand of CAJNIZ010000032.1, from coordinate 16,328 downwards.
ACCGGTGACGCAGTGGCAAGGTCTTATGCGCACGGCTTTCCCGGGAGCAATTCGCAGAGTGCCCGCCACTCACGACAGTGTTGACATGGGTTCAGCATGTCATGCGACGGTCCTCGACCGAGTGCGCAGTGCTTCTCAAACGCTGCCTATCCAAATGTTGGATGCACATGCACGCATTAAGCGGACAAACCCAATGCCGTCACGACGCTCGTACCTCAAGCGCAACAGAGCAGCCGAGCGGGACAGCTCAGGTATCTTGATGGCGCTCGTTAGATGTTGAAGACAGCCCTTGGCATTGTGAACTGCTTTCCACATCTATGCTCGAAACTGTTTACTCGTCCGATGAGCTTGTTCGTTGGTGTGCAAAGCGTTGGGCTGGTTCAAATCCATCCAGGACGAATATTTTCACAAACGAAGCCCAAGCCTGCAACACATTTTTTACAGAGCGCTTACAGTTTTGGCAACGCGGCTCCTGCCTTTTGCTTGCCGACCAAACATCATCGTCCTGCAAGTGGAAAACAGGCGCATGAAAAACGCATTCAAACGGCGCAATTGCAGGCGGCGCGTGGGGAGTCCGGCGCGTGGGCGAGTGGCTGGCAAAAGGATGTAGCTCTCGCACTGCACGCTTCTTTCAGAGGTGCGTGTCTTGCTACGCTCCCGAGCAGGCCCACATGAAGGCCCTGCCACCACTCCTGCGCCAGACCTGATGCACCTTGTGCTCCGGCGCCGCATGCAATGGCCCCTGCCTTTCACACGGGCTAGGTGCGGAGGAGAAGGTGTGCCAGGCTGCCGTGCCCTCGTCGACACCTGTCAAGACCATGCTATGGCGGGCTCGCTCCACGTAGTCCGGGAGGCGAGCGGGCCAGAGGGGCAAGTCGTGGCACAGTAGTGGCTGGCAAATACCACCATGCCAGGAGTCATCGCAACCGATGATCACCAACGGCTCAATTTCTGTCATTTACGGTGCAGCCGCGTGTGGCGAGGCCCTATGCTGCGACGCAACCTTTGTGCCGCCCGTCCGACGCGATGGCAACCCCCCTGCTGGCGCACCTGAGCGGGACGCTTTGACAGGCTTGTACTAGCACTGCAAAATCTTTTGGATTTTTTGACCAGCATTTGAAACCTTGGCCAGCACATGGAACCGCACGTGAAACCAAAATCACCAAATCGTATCCGCAGCAGCTCCCACGACATCCGCGTTGATGTCATGTGTGGATGCTACAGGGAAATTGAATTTTAATGAAAGACTATGTTCGGCACAGCTGCAGAAAAATGGCGGTTTGTGAGATTTCCGCTCGAAATTCGACCGGCCAGCTCGAACACGTCGGCGAAGGACATCGGAAGAGCAGGCGCACAACCGACGAATTGAAACCTCCAATGCATTTCGAGGTAGGCAGCAAACCATCATCTGCAAATCGCCAATCAAGCAAGAAACGCATGCCATCCAAGAACGCAAGCCACAGCCGTCGACTTGTGCCCTCCATTCAACCATGGCCAAGTTTAGCATTGCGCCGAAAAAAACGTGGAGTTAACATGCATTCTGTCGGGCTCCCCCTCTGATGTTGAACGTTTTGCTGCAACATGTGTCTCCCTGCACGACACCGTGCTGACCATCGCGAATATGCTAAGGCTGTCGAATAAGTTGAAACTCCTTCATGCCATAACGAGGGCCAGCTCACACGATCAAATGCCGTCGATGGGCAAAACGCACAATCCAGGCTAGCAAATTTAAAATAAAAATAAAAAATCTGACGTGTCGATCACCAAGTTTGCAGTCAACAGGTGTTCTTCAATGCTGCGTCGCTGTCGAAATGCGTGTTGCTCTTCGGGCTGGGCAACATCTGAGCAATCCTCAATCCGGCTGAAGATCAATAGTCCAAAAGCTCGTACAACGAACGGTGTTTGCGAAGGTCGGCATTTCACCACTACCGAATTTCACCACTACCTGCGTGCATTTTGCACCATGATGTTGGCTCAACACCATTAGCAAGCACCATATTGAACAGCAATTGCATCCGTTCCAGGACACACGTCGAGAAATTGTGCCAGTTGACCTTTTTATCTGCGGCCTTGCTTGGTTTGAGTCGTCATCTGGTCTGTTGGGTCTCCGGCATTGAGCATTCCTGCCTTGTGAATCCCAGTCAAAATTGTTCCACATGAGACCAGCGCGATTTCCTTCGGAAAGCATTAGCAAGCCTTTGGGATGTCCATGCACGAACTTTTGTCTTGTGCAGCCAATGGATGTGTAAGCTCAACGATTTGCGTGCCTGGGGATCCACCGTGCGGCGACGGTGACGGCGCAAATCACGCAGATTCTTTGACGGTCAAACATGTAGTTCGCTTTCCCCCTTCTCCTTTGCAGCGGCCAGGGGAGCGGTTCACCCGCAAAATCATTTCGTAGCTTAGCATGATATGCCGTGGGACTGCAATCATCCGTGCTTGAAAAGGGTATCCCCCAAATGGAAACAATTTGTGTTTTAGCTGCATCATTTGCACGGCGACAGGACCAACTATCCTCAGCAGCATGAGTCCTGAAGCAACCGTCTTGCGGTCAGTGGCTACAAACTGAAACAGTCAACCTGCATGCCAGTAGGCGGCCCCTCAGGGGCGCAGGCGCAGAACGAAACTCCAATTTGCTATTGGTCTTGCAAGCGCTTGATTTCAAGCACTGTACATCACTGCTTAGCAAAATTAACAAGGGCATCACCTGCATGTTGCCAATCTCGGGAATGTTGGGCATATGCCGTCCAATCTTCCCATCAAACAGCACAATATATTCAAGCGGGCAGATAGCCTACATCATCTCACAAATTCATGCCTTCCAGCAATGACCGCTGGCCCTGGCACACACTTGCCACGAAGTGCATGTGGGCTGACATTGAGGCTGCAATGTTGCACGGGTGTTGCGGCGAGAAGGGCAAACTCAACAACACTTCATCAGGCAGCTGGTCAACAGTTCTCAACCCGGACATGTTGTAACGGTGTATCCATGCCCGTCGCCACGGTTCAAAGGGGGAGGGCATGCGCGCAGAGCGTGCACGAAACTCCATGCAACAGCGCCACATAAGCATGGCCGGGCTTGAGACCCGTGACGGGCTGAGCGTCCATCAAGCGAAACGAGAAAGCCATGGCACAGCCGCGACTTCAGCACGGCGGGCTACAGCCGCATGCCGATCCAACGCAAGGCACATGCAGCGACGTCTCCAGGCGGACACGGTGTTCCCGCTGCAGCCCGGAAACACCCCACACGTGCGGCTGTCCCGCATGTGATCCGTGATTTCGCGGGCCCAAGAGTCTTTCTGGCCTAAAGTGTAGCAAAAGAAGACCCCTGTGGGTGCCAGCGGGGCTAGCAGAGCTTAAATGTCCAAACAAGCTAAACCGGCTTTTCAAAAACTCGTGGCGAAAAGGGGCCCAGCCTAACTCTCCCAACACGGCCACGCGGGGAGCTCCAAAAGGCCACTGCAAAAGGCGGCGGGCCCACTGACGTAGTTTCTTGTCCACAAGGCAAATGTGCTGGTGCTGAGAAATTGACAGCCGTAGAGCGTATAAGGGAACACATATGAATTGAACAAGCTGCACAGAAAGCCTGTGTGCACTTGGCGATTGTCCCACCAAGTCAGGAACTGGTGAAATTTGTGGTTGGTGCTGCTTGCATAAACCCGCTGGCCGTGCTTGTTCCACTGCTGGATCCCTGAAGGCAAATCTGCGCATAATGTGGAACGGCGGTGCAACGACGCACTTGCAAGTTGCATGCCACAATCATCTTGGCGTCCATGTCCCCAATGAACAAGCAAGGCAAACTCATCACGCCTTGTATTGCCAGTGCATACATTGTGATCTCCACCAAGCACATCGCATGCATGCGTAGACCTAGCACGTAACATAAACAAGCCTCTCACATCATACAGGGCTTCTGCTTGCACATCGGGATCCAGAATTATCGGCAAAGAACATGCGAACGCGTGAATGCGATGACCATGACAATCGACTTGCAACATGCCAAGTATGCAAGAAATCGCATGGAATGGACATCGGAAATCTCTGCGGATTTTTTTGAGGCATTGATGGAGCGCGTGACAACGACAATGTTGGCGACGCCGGCGAGGACGATAAATGCATTTGCTGGCTAACTGGCACCATGCCAACATCCACGGTCAACACCCTCCATGCAAAGACATAATGGATGAGTTGATAAGTGATGATGCTGACATCCACGCGAGGAAGGCGCAGCCAGGCATGATCTTGCTCACAGGTGCGCGGTGTGACCAATTGGCGGGGGCTAACGCGCCCACTTGGGACCCGGCCACAAATTTGTTAAACACGGCATCTTCGACACCAACGCATACCTGAATCCGAACTTTAAAATTCTCTGAGCGGCTGAGAACGAGAATCCTGCAGATCCATTGTCAGCACACATCTGAATACGGCGGAGGCTGCAGGACACAAGCTATGATGCTTGGACATTCCATCTAAGGGACGGAAAAGCAAGCATAACATATACAAGCCCCCAGTATATCGCCGTGACCAAAAAAAACAATGACGACAAATGCAGCAATCATGCTGGTGATACATGACAATGACGACAAATGCAGCAATCATGCTGGTGATAACGACATGAGGACGGTGGTGTCGATGAATACCCAAGCTGATGCGGCCGATGATGACGATGTTGATGGCAACCATTTTTTTTGACAGGTGTGATTTCGAAGGTATGCGATGCACCATGATGGAGCAGCTTCCCTGCACCCTGTCATGCGTTCACGTATCAAATTGAATCTTCTTTCCCCAAATCCAGGCGCGCGGATATTTCCAATACAAAGTTGGGCGTTTCGAAAATTCCTGCGGAAATTTTTGAATATTTAGCGCGCGAAAGCCGAGCGATTCGGATACATTTAAGTTCGCCCAGAAAACAAATCGGTCACCATTTAGCGTTCCAGGATTACAACAATCTACCACCCCGTCCTTCTGGAGAGCCACGGAGAATGCCCTGATGCTCACCAGACGGGTAATCCGGCGTTTGTGTTGAGCCTGACCCCTGTACACGAGCCGAGCATGCCAATCGATGTGGGTACATGAGGTGGGATTTCCACGTTGGCAGGCCATTTGCTCCAGCTGCATAATAATATTGCACCGTATACACAGCTGGCATGCCTCAGTAGCGTAATGTGCTGACATCTTGCAAAATTGACAGTCGCATGGGTAACTGTGGCCTGGTACAAGCTATGGGTTTGGCTCGTGCATCCCATATATCGCATGTGTTCATGAAAGCCCCACGTGCTTGCGAAGATGTGGGAAGCTTGGACAGTGCCGGTAAAACTGATGGCCCTGGACCGCACCATTGCTGAGAAGACAAGACCTTTCAATCTTTGAGGCAATGCTGATTATGCGCCATCCTGGAAAATTTAACGATTGGCCAGTACCTAAAGATCCGCGGGTTGCACTTGTCACGGCGCAGCGCCGGAAGCTTGCGCGTCACCCCGATCTTGATCGCAGGGGTCAGCACCGCCTGTGCGTTCTAGCCGCAGGATCGGGGGGCGTTCGAACGACGACCCCCAACGTGTTGTAAGCGCGCGTGCAAGCCCCTGCCACGCTTCGCGGGGCGGCGTCGCAGGGTTGGGCACGGCGGTGGTGGGGCGCTTCAGCGGTGGCAGTCCAGCGTATGGCTTGCAGTGCTGTGCTCGGCATCTGGACCTTTTTTCAGAGCCCTAGCGCGTGTTTTGCGGTTGGACACTGCGCTGTGCGTCAGACAATTTGGAACAAGATGGACCTGTGTTTCCGAAGGCTTGCGAGGCGAGGCAGCTGATAAGGACCCGCCTGACATCAAGTGGGATGACGAGTGGCGCATGATCCTTCATGGATGGGATGCACATGTCAGTCATCGTTTAGCAGCTGCTGGATGTCAACCCGGGTCCAACGTTATCCTGCTTCTTCCCGGGCGCACCGTCCCCGTAGCAAATTGCCCCCGCCAACCGAACTTGATGCCCGTGTTTTCGATTTCTGGCTCTTCGTGGCGAGGCTCCACGCAGCTGCGGGGCCTCCGAGCGACGAGGCCCACCAGGCGTGGAGTTCTTGGCCTGGCGTTGCGCCGCGTTCTGCGGCCGCCTCATGGGCAGGCGGGCATGCGGCCGACCGGCACGTGGAAAGTGTGGTGCGCGCCAACACGTCTGCCAAGGGTTGTTCCGTGCCATCGCACTCGTCCGCCATATCCAGCATGCCAGGGCCCACTGCACCGACAGGGCCGACATGCCCGCGGTGGCTGGTAGCCTGCCGTCGCTGCGCACGCCTTCAAGGCCGCCATGCGGCGGAAGAAGTCCGCCAGCTCGATGCCGAATCGGCCACCCACGTCACGCGCCATGACGACCAGCCTGCAGCGACGGACGCTGGAACGTTGTACGCGACTTGGTCCGGGTGTGTGTTAAGTGGGCCGCTCGTCCCGCCCTCCGCAGAACTTCGGCATCAGCTGGGCTAGGCGGTGGTGGTGCTCGTCACATCACTGGGTAGTGCTTGGCCACGAGCCAGGCCGGCGGCCCCGACCTAGACCAAGTTTGGCACGTGGCCGAGGCTGAGGGACCCAGCCGTCCGCCGCTGCGTGAACGAGGGGTGGCGCAGCCTGGATATATTGATCAGTGATGCACAGTGATTCGGTCTGACTAGCTCGTAGCGTTTTAGCTGCGGTGGCCCGACCGGACAATACCATGCGAGTGCATATACAAAAGAAGTCTTGGGGATTTCAAAATGCGGAGCAAGGTGTGGTGAGGCAAGGACTAGAAACATTGCACCAGCTCTGCGCTGAAGGGGTAGCGTATTCAAGGAAGTTGTGACCTTTTCTTTGTCGCACCTTTTCCGGCCAATCCGCGGCCCCAGTGCGAGGCAGGCCGAACTCCAAGGCGACCTGTGGCACGCTGCGAAAGTCCAAGGCAAGAAACGTCCACGACTGGAAAAAATGCACAGCTCACGGCGAGGCCCGCAGGGGCAGTCGGTTGGCCAGCGGTGGAGCAGAGAAGGCGTCGGAGAACATCGGTGAGATCGAGTGCTCTCTCGTCGACGTTGGCAGCATGGCCCAAAGGGAAGGTAAGGAGGCTGGCTGCCACAGCGCGGGCTGCCGCAAACGAGAGCAAGGCAGACCAGCGGGAGACGTACGCAGCCGTGGCACCAGACCGCAACACAGGCGGGGCCGAACAGGCACGGCTGCGAGTGATCAACCGGACGAATTGAGCTGCCTTTGGGCTCCACCGGCCACCGAGCTCGATGCCAAGGACGACAAGGCGTTGCGCAGTAATTATTCGTCAATACAGGAACACAAAAGAACGCAATGCTGCGTCCATCTCGCCGTCCACCGATTCGCGACTGTTTTTAGACAGAGCCGCCGCTGTGCCCCAGCATGGTGCTCTCGCTAGAGTGGGTCACCGTGATACCAAACAACAGCTTGCCAGCACTATTGCACCGCGCTTCCCACCTCACCGGAGCTGCGTATGCCCTCGGAGTGTAAGCGAGCGCATGGTCACCGTACGTGCCCATCAGCTCACCCGCATGCTCGCAACGGTCCGAGCTGATGGGGAGCAGCGGGGGGCGCAGGCGTCGCTGCAGCGCCATCTGCATGGCGTGGGGTGCCGATGTACTGGCGGGCTCAGCACGCGCGGCTGTCAGCACGTTCCTGTATGTGGCCCAGCCTGCGAGCGGACGAGTGCGCGGGCACTTGGCGACAAGGAGGGCAGAAAAACGCGCTCGCGGAAATGGGAAATGCGAATTTGCATCCAGAGTAACCCAGACGGCGTCATCATGCAGCTTGGCATAATGGACGATTTTTGGCTTGGGGACCGTCCGCGAGGCATGGTTTGCCCGCGGGGACGAACACATGGCCAAGAGATGCCAACAGCAACCAAGATCAACCAAGCGCCTTCAACGCCTGCGAATCGGGGCAGCTGGGTGATAAATTCCCGCTCCTTGCGCACGGCCCCCATTCGGCCACCCCTCTCGGCCTAGCTTTTGCCAATTTTGGAAAATGCGCCGTAATCCTGTTCGACAGCCCCCGCGACAATGTCACGGCATTCTCGCGCACGGTCGCGGGTCGTGATAAAATCGAGGTCGTCGAGAAAGGCCATGGGATTGTTAGAAAATTGAAGGGCCGAGACCGCGTCGACCTGCGGGCCAACAACATTGGGGGTGTCGGAACGACTGGACACACCATCGTGCAGGCGGAAAGGGCCGGAGGAAAACGAGCGCACACCGAAATCTGCAATCGTTTCACCAGGCTGATCTCGTCCACGGGACGCCTGCAACAGGGGAACCATTCCCGCATTCTCCCAGGCAGTGGCTCTTCCATCCTCTTGTGGCAGCACCTGGGTCCCTTGCGCGCCCGGAAGGCAGGGAGAACAGATGCAATGCAAACAGCGGGCCTGCAAGTGTTGCACCAACAACCTAGCATGCATACCAAGGCCCAGGGCGAAAACGGCTGGCAAACGACATGAGGGCATCTCCTTTTTTGAATAGCGTGCAGGTTGTTTCTGAAACGCGAATTTCGCAGTTGACTTTTGCATGCATCGCGACGCCAAAGCCTTGACACTGCTGCTCGTGTTTTCAAAACGCATCCCACATAGACTTTAAGCCCTCAACCCTAAACCGCCTAAACCGCGGTGTTTTTGTAACTTGCACGGGCCTTATTAAAAGCCCATCCTCGCCCATCATCCAGCTCCAGGAAGAGAACGTCCGCGTTGACATGCTCCGTTCCTAGTTGTAAGAGTTTAGGATTTGGGGCTTAGGGTTTGGATTTAGGATTCAGCATGTAGGGCTTAGGGTCTAGGATTTAGGGTTCATAGAGGCTGTGTGTGAATCATATAAGACGTATTGGGATATAAAGGCATTGTAGGTTCTTTGTAGCAGGGGAAGGACCCTATAAGAATGGAGAATGAAATAGATGGGCTAGTCAAAAGGTTTTGGTACACCCCAACCCCAAAAAAAGGCACCCTGTACCTGTCACATGACACTATTAAACCATTTTTATATACACGGCTTGAAGTAACCCAAGTCACTGCGCTCATGAAAAATAACAAAGTCTGCAAATCCTCATGGAAAACCTGCTGCGATCCCTAAACCCTAAGCCCTAAGCCTTAAATCCATTGCATTGTATGTAAAACAAGCTTCGAGGGGAGACCCGCAGAAGTCCATGCAATTCACCCCTTGCAGTCTGAAAGCCTACTCCCAAAGGCCTGTGCCCGAACCACCGGCCCAAGGGCTGAAACCGCAAACGGGTAGCTTACTGGAGGCTACTAGGGCATGTGGGAATATATTCTAGAGGGACTTATAAGGGAATATATTCCTTTACTCCCTACTCAGAGCCAATAAGTCAGTAAGGTAGTAGGCCCTACAACCTAAACCCTAAACCCCACATACAACAAGGTTAATATTCACCCTAATCCCGACGCCCTCAACCCTAAACCTTGCACAAAGTATCCGAGCCAGCCGACTTGAAACTTGAAAGTTGTCCCTCCACCAAACTAACATGGAACATCTACAGAAACTCTATGAAGATTAGATTGCGGTTTCGAGTTGTGGGTTCAGGGTACATAGGGAAGAGAAAGAGAGAGAGAGAGAGAGAGAGAGATAGGGTTTGCGAGAGGATACTGCTGATACTGCCAAAACCTTGAACCCTGAACGCAAAACCCTAAAATCTGAACCCTAAATCCTAAACCCTGAACCCTTACTCCTGAACCCTAAATCCTACACCCTGAACCTTAAATCCGAAACCCTGAACCCTAAACCCTTAAACCCCAAACCCTGAACCCGGGTTTAGGGTCTAGGGTTCCCCGAACCCGAAACCCTTTGAAGAACGCCACTCCCTAAACCTTGAACACTAACCCTATAC